>MU249777.1:0-62339 GCA_018977245.1 Lethenteron camtschaticum
TCTGTGGGTGTCTCTGTGGGTCTCTGTGGTCTCTGTGGTTTGTCTCTGTGGGTGTCTCTGTGGGTCTCTGTGGTCTCTGTGGGTGTCTCTGTGGGTGTCTCTGTGGGTGGTCTCTGTGGGGTCTCTGTGGGGTCTCTGTGGGGGTCTCTGTGGGGGTCTCTGTGGGGGTCTCTGTGGGTCTCTGTGGGGGTCTCTGTGGGGGTCTCTGTGGGGTCTCTGTGGGGGTCTCTGTGGGGGTCTCTGTGGGGGTCTCTGTGGGAGTCTCTGTGGGGGTCTCTGTGGGGGTCTCTGTGTGTGTTCTGTGGGGGTCTCTGTGGGTGTCTCTGTGGGTGTCTCTGTGGGGGTCTCTGTGGGGTTCTCTGTATTTGTTTCTGTGGGTGTCTCTGTGGGTCTCTGTGGGTGTCTCTGTGTGGGTCTCTGTGGGTCTCTGTGGGTGTCTGTGCGGGGGTCTCTGTCAGTCTCTTTAGGTGTCTCTGTGGGTGTCTCTGTGGGTGTCTCTGTGGGTGTCTCTGTGGGTGTCTCTGTGGGTGTCTCTGTGGGTGTCTCTGTGGGTGTCTCTGTGGGTGTCTCTGTGGGTGTCTCTGTGGGTGTCTCTGTGGGTGTCTCTGTGGGTCTCTAGCATAAAAATGAGATGTGATAGAGCAAATCTGAGATCAGATTTGGAATCGGCACCCTGAAATTAGTCTAGAACAGCTGCAAAAGTCCAGGCCAGAAAAACATGTTTTTTTTGTTGACCAGTATCTATGGGTCTCTGTGGGTGTCTCTGTGGGTGTTTCTGTGGGTGTCTGTGGGGGTCTCTGTGAGTCTCTTTGGATGTCTCTGTGGGTGTCTCTGTGGGTGTCTCTGTGGGTGTCTCTGTGGGTGTCTCTGTGGTGTCTCTGTGTATCTCTGTGGGTGTCTCTGTGTCTCTGTGGGTGTCTCTGTGGGTCTGTGGGTGTCTCTGTGGGTGTCTCTGTGGGTCTCTGTGGGTGTCTCTGTGGGTCTCTGTGGGTGTCTGTCGGGGGTCTCTGTCAGTCTCTTTAGGTGTCTCTGTGGGTGTCTCTGTGGGTGTCTCTGTGGGTGTCTCTGTGGGTGTCTCTGTGGGTGTCTCTGTGGGTGTCTCTGTGGGTGTCTCTGTGGGTGTCTCTGTGGGTCTCTGGGGTGTCTCTGTNGGTGTCTCTGTGTCTCTGTGGGTGTCTCTGTGGGTGTCTCTGTGTGTCTCTGTGTGTGNCTCTGTGTGTGTCTCTGTGTCTGGGTCTCTGTGGGTGTCTCTGTGTGTCTCTGTGGGTGTCTCTGTTGGTGTCTCTGTGTGTGTTTCTGTGGGTGTCTCTGTGGGTGTCTGTGGGGTCTGTGTGGGGGTCTCTGTGAGTCTCTTTGGATGTCTCTGTNGGTGTCTGTGTGTCTCTGTGTTGTGTCTCTGGTGTGTCTCTGTGTGTCTCTGTGGGTGTCTCTGTGGGTGTCTCTGTGGGTGTCTCTGTGGTCTCTGTGTCTCTGTGGGTGTCTCTGTGGGTCTCTGTGGGTGTCTCTGTGGGTGTCTCTGTGGGTCTCTAGCATAAAAATGAGATGTGATAGAGCAAATCTGAGATCAGATTTGGAATCGCACCCTGAAATTAGTCTAGAACAGCTGCAAAAGTCCAGGCCAGAAAAACATGTTTTTTTTGTTGACCAGTATCTATGGGTCTCTGTGGGTGTCTCTGTGGGTGTTTCTGTGGGTGTCTGTGTGGGGGTCTCTGTGAGTCTCTTTGGATGTCTCTGTGGGTGTCTCTGTGGGTGTCTCTGTGGGTGTCTCTGTGGGTGTCTCTGTGGTGTCTCTGTGGGTGTCTCTGTGGGTGTCTCTGTGGGTGTCTCTGTGGGTGTCTCTGTGGGTGTCTCTGTGGGTGTCTCTGTGGGTGTCTCTGTGGGTGTCTCTGAGTGGGTGTCTCTGTNGGTGTCTCTGTGGGTGTCTCTNTGGGTGTCTCTGTGGGTGTCTCTGTGGGTGTCTCTGTGTGTCTCTGTGTGTGTCTGTGTGTGTGTGTCTGTGGGTGTCTCTGTGGTGTCTCTGTGGGTGTCTCTGTGGGTGTCTCTGTGTGTGTCCTGTGTGTGTGTGTCTCTGTGGGGGTCTCTGTGTCTCTGTGGGTGTCTCTGTGGGTGTCTCTGTTGGTGTCTCTGTTGGTGTCTCTGTGTGTGTTTCTGTGGGTGTCTCTGTGGGTGTCTGTGTGGGTGTCTCTGTGGGGGTCTGTGTGGGGTCTGTGTGGGGTCTCTGTGAGTCTCTTTGGATGTCTCTGTGTGTGTCTCTGTGTTGTGTGTCTCTGTGGTGTCTCTGTGGGTGTCTCTGTGGGTGTCTGTGGGTGTCTCTGTGTCTCTGTGGGTCTCTGTGGGTGTCTCTGTGTGTCTCTGTGGGTGTCTCTGTGGGTCTCTAGCATAAAAATGAGATGTGATAGAGCAAATCTGAGATCAGATTTGGAATCGGCACCCTGAAATTAGTCTAGAACAGCTGCAAAAGTCCAGGCCAGAAAAAAATGTTTTTTTTGGTTGACCAGTGTCATCAATGTGTCTGCTGCTGTGTCAGCCACTGACGGCGTGGGTGACCACGTGGGTGACCACGTGGGTGACTACGTGGGTGACCACGTGGGTGACCACGTGGGTGACTGCGTGCTCACCAGTTTGTCTCGGTCCTCAACTGACTGGAGGTACTGAGCTTCGCCTTCATGGGACTCATCTCGCTTCTTGAGGTACGGCTCGATGGACTTGTACTGAGCGTAGAAGTTACTCATGTCCTGTACACGGTGGGGGGGGGGGGGAGAGAAGGGTGGGTGGGTTAGTGGGTGGGTGAGTGAGTGGGTGAGTGGGTGGGTGAGTGGGTGGGTGGGTGAGTGAGTGGGTGGGTGGTTGAGTGAGTGGGTGGGTGAGTGAGTGGGTGGGTGAGTGAGTGGGTGGGTGAGTGAGTGGGTGGGGGGGGTGGGGGATGGGTGAGTGGGTGGGTGAGTGAGTGAGTGAGTGGGTGAGTGAGTGAGTGGGTGGGTGCGTGGGTGAGTGATTGAGTTGGTGAGTGGGTGATTGAGTGAGTGGGTAGATGGGTGAGCGTGTGGGTGAGTGAGTGGGTGAGCGTGTGGGTGAGCGTGTGGGTGAGCGGGTGAGGTGAGCGTGCGGGAATGAGCGTGTGGGTGAGCGTGCGGGTGAGCGTGGGGTGAGCGTGCGGGTGAGCGTGTGGGTGAGCGTGTAGGTGAGCGTGCGGGTGAGCGTGCGGGTGAGCGTGCGGGTGGCGAGTGGTTGAGCGTGTGGGTGAGCGTGTGGGCGACTCACGGGAACCAGGTCCTTGATGACGTACATGTGCGGCAGGGGGTAGACTCGCGACGCCTTGCCCAGGCCCGTGTCGATCTTGCAGGTGCAGGCCAGCGTGTTGATACCGTCAATGTTCATGGCACACGACCCGCAGATTCCTGCACGTCAACAACATCGCCGTCAACAACGCCGTCAACAACGTCGTCAACAACGTCGTCAACAACGTCGTCAACAACACCGTCAACAACGCCGTCAACAACGTCGTCAACAACGTCGTCAACAACGTCGTCAACAACGCCGTCAACAACACCGTCAACAACGTCGTCAACAACGTCATCAACAACGTCGTCAACAACGTCATCAACAACGTCGTCAACAACGCCGTCAACAACGGCGTCAACAACGTCGTCAACAACGTCGTCAACAACGTCGTCAACAACGCCGTCAACAACACCGTCAACAACGTCGTCAACAACGTCGTCGACAACGCCGTCGACAACGCCGTCAACAACGTCGTCAACAACGTCGTCAACAACGGCGTCAACAACGCCGTCAACAACGTCGTCAACAACGTCGTCAACAACGTCGTCAACAACGCCGTCAACAACGGCGTCAACAACGCCGTCAACAACGTCGTCAACAACGCCGTCAACGTCGTCAACAACGTCGTCAACAACGCCGTCAACAACGTCGTCAACAACGTCGTCAACAACGCCGTCAACAACGCCGTCAACAACGGCGTCAACAACGCCGTCAACAACGCCGTCAACAACGCCGTCACAAACGTCGTCAACAACGTCGTCAACAACGTCGTCAACAACGCCGTCAACAACGGCGTCAACAACGTCGTCAACAACGTCATCAACAACGTCGTCAACCGTCATCAACAACGTCGTCAACAACGCCGTCAACAACGGCGTCAACAACGTCGTCAACAACGCCGTCAACAACGTCGTCAACAACGTCGTCAACAACGTCATCAACAACGTCGTCAACAACGTCGTCAACAACATCGTCAACAACGTCATCAACAACGTCGTCAACAACGTCATCAACAACGTCGTCAACAACGTCGTCAACAACGGCGTCAACAACGTCGTCAACAACGTCGTCAACAACGCCGTCAACAACACCGTCAACAACGTCGTCAACAACGCCGTCAACAACGCCGTCAACAACGCCGTCAACAACGTCGTCAACAACGCCGTCGACAACGTCGTCAACAACGGCGTCAACGTCGTCAACAACGTCGTCAACAACGCGTCAACAACGCCGTCGACCCCCCCCCGCGTGTGGTGAATGTATGAGTTTGTGTGATAGTGTGTGTGTGATAGTGTGTGTGTACGTGTGTGATAGTGTGTGTGATAGTGTGTGTGCGAGTGTGTGAGTGTGTTTTAGTGTGTGAGTGTGTTTTAGTGTGTGAGTGTGTGTTTGAGTGTGTGAGTGAGTGTGTGTTTGAGTGTGAGTGTGTGTGTGTTTGAGTGAGTGTGTGTGTGCGAGTGAGTGTGTTAGTGTGTGTGTGTTTGAGTGAGTGTGTTTGAGTGTGTGAGTGTGTGTGTGTGAGTGTGTTTGAGTGAGTGTGTTTGAGTGTGTGAGTGTGTGTGTGTGTGTGTTTTAGGGTGTGAGTGTGTGTGTGTGTTTGAGTGTGTGTGTGTGTTTGAGTGTGTGTTTGAGTGTGTGAGTGAGTGTGTGTGTGTTTGAGTGTGTGAGTGAGTGTGTGTTTGAGTGAGTGTGTGTGTGCGAGTGAGTGTGTTTGAGTGTGTGAGTGAGTGTGTTTGAGTGAGTGTGTTTGAGTGTGTGAGTGTGTGTGTGTGAGTGAGTGGTGTGTGTGTGTGTGTGAGTTGTTGTNTGTGGTGAGTGTGTTAGTGTGTGAGTGTGTGTGTGTGTGAGTGTGTGTGTGTGTGAGTGTGTGTTTGAGTGTGTGAGTGAGTGTGTGTGTGTTTGAGTGTGTGTGTGTGTTTGAGTGTGTGAGTGTGTGTGAGTGTGTTAGTGTGTGAGTGTGTTTTAGTGTGTGAGTGTGTGTGTGTGTTTGAGTGTGTGAGTGAGTGTGTGTGTGTTTGAGTGTGTGAGTGAGTGTGTTTGAGGTGTGAGCGAGTGTGTGTGTGGCGAGTGTGTGTGAGTGTGTGAGTGAGTGTGTTTGAGTGAGTGTGTTTGAGTGTGTGAGTGTGTGTGTGTGAGTGTGTTTGAGTGTGTGAGTGTGTGAGTGAGTGTGTTTGAGTGAGTGTGTTTGAGTGTGTATGTGAGTGTGTGTGAGTGAGTGTGTTTGANTGTGTGAGTGAGTGTGTTTGTAGTGTGTGAGTGTGTTTGAGTGTGTGTGAGTGTGTGTATGTGTGTGTGAGTGTGTGAGTGTGTTTGAGATGTGTATGTGTGAGTGAGTGTGTTTGAGTGTGTGNTNGTGTGTGTGGTGTGTGTGNGGGGAGGGTGTGTNGGGTTAGCGCGTGCGTGAACGGACGAGTTCGATTCCCGCTCACGGCCAACACCAGTGACGATTATCTGAACCGGTCCCGGGCCTCCCCTAGGTCGACTCAGCCTCAAATGAGTACCTGGTGCGGTGTGTAAACATCGCCACTAGGGAGACAAAGGCGGTCGGGCGTGGTGCTGGCCACCCACCCCCTCGTGTACCGTTGCGGCCTTCATAGGTGCTCGCTAACAGCACTTGCCCTACAGTCTGTTAAGGCTATACNGGGGATCTTTGNCTTTGTTTGTGAGTGTGTGTGTGTGAGTGTGTNATGTGTGTTTGTGTGTGTGAGTGTGTTTGAGTGTGTGAGTGAGTGTGTGTGTGTGAGTGAGTGTGTTTGAGTGTGTGTGAGTGGTGTNTGAGTGTGTTTGAGTGTGTGTGTGAGTGTGTAGTGTGTGTGTGAGTATGTTTGAGTGTGNTGTGTGTGCGAGTGTGTGTGTTTGAGTGTGTGAGTGAGTGTGTTTGATGTGTGTGTGTGTNGAGTGAGTGTGTTGAGTGAGGTGTGAGTGTGTGTGGAGTNTGTGTGAGTGTGTGAGTGTGTGTGTGTGAGTGTTTGAGTGTGTGTGTGTGTGTGCGAGTGTGTGTGTGTGAGTGTGTGAGTGAGTGTGTTTGAGTGTGTGTGTGAGTGAGTGTGTTTGAGTGAGTGTGGTGTGTGTGTGAGTGTGTGTGAGTGTGTGAGTGTGTGTGTGTGAGTATGTGAGTGTGTGCATNGTGTGTGTGGNGTGTGTGTGTGCNAGTGTGTGTGGTGAGTGTGGCAGTGTGTGAGTGAGTGTGTTTGAGTGAGTGTGTGAGTGTGGTGTGTGTGTGCNAGTGTGTGTGGTTTGAGTGTGTGTGTGAGTGTGAGTGTGTTGCAGTGAGTGTGTGAGTGTGTGTGAGTGTGAGTGAGTGTGTTTGAGTGTGTGTGTGAGTGTGAGTGGTTTGAGTGAGTGTGTGAGTGTGTGTGAGTGTGAGTGTGTTTGAGTGAGTGTGTGAGTGTGTGTGTGAGTGTGTGAGTGAGTCTGTGCATGTGCGTGAGTGCGTGAGGTCTGCTTCCCTGCAGGACCGGCGAAAGGTCAGCGTGGGTCGACCTCGTTCTTGATCTTGNTCACGCGTGCACCATGGGAGTGGACACAAACGATCCGTGTAGCCTNAACAGTGTGTCCGTGCGCGCGTGTCCGTATGTGTGCATGCCCGTGTGTGTGTGCATGTGCATGCGTGTGTATGCATGCGTGTGTATGCGTGTGTGTGCATGCGTGTGCATGCGTGTGTATGCATGCGCGTGTATGCATGCGTGTGTATGCGTGTGTGTGCATGCGTGTGCATGCGTGTGTGCATGCATGCGTGTGCATGCGTGTGAGCATGTCCGCGCGTGCTTTACGCGTTCAGGTCCACGTCGAAAGTCTGCACCCTGGGCTTGTCACCGCTCTTGTCCGGGTCCCAGCGGTAGATGCTGAACTTTTTGATGCGGGGAGCCGGAGGTGGCGGCGGTGGCAGCGGCGGGAGACCCCACGGAGGACGCTGCCGCCACGGTGGCCGGACGCGTCGACTGCAGAGGGCAAAGGCGTCCCGTGTAGCCCGAACGTCACTCGCTGTACGCACTCTCGCTCACCGACTCACTACTCGCTCATTTATACACAATTATACCGACTCAAACACTCACTGACTCACTCATTTATAAACACTTATACTCACTCAGCCACTCACTGACTCACTCATCACTTATACACACTTTCACTCACTCAAACACTCACGACTCACTCATCTATACACACTTATACTCACTCAACCACTCACTGACTCACTCAACCACTCACCGACTCACTCAACCACTCACTCATCTATACACACTTATACTCACTCAACCACTCACTGACTCACTCAACCACTCACTCATCTATACACACTTATACTCACTCAACCACTCACTGACTCACTCATTTATACACACTTAACCACTCACTGACTCACTCAACCATACTCATTTATACACACTTAACCACTCAACCACTCACTCATTTATACACACTTATACTGACTCAAACACTCACTTATACTCACTCACTGACTCACTCAACCACTCACCGAGTCACTCACTTACACACTTATACTCACCAACCACTCACTGACTCACTCATCTATACACACTTATACTCACTCAACCACTCACTGACTCACTCAACTATACACACTTATACTCACTCAACCACTCATTGACTCACTCATCTATACACACTTATACTCACTCAACCACTCACTGACTCACTCATTTATACACACTTATACTCACTCAAACACTCACTGACTCACTCATCTATTCACACTTATACTCACTCAACCACTCACTGACTCACTCAACTATACACACTTATACTCACTCAACCACTCACTGACTCACTCATTTATACACACTCATATTCACTCAACCACTCACTGACTCACTCATCTATACACACTTATACTCACTCAACCACTCACTGACCACTCATCTATTCACACTTATACTCACTCAAACACTCACTGACTCACTCAACTATACAGACTTATACTCACTCAACCACTCACTGACTCACTCATCTATACACACTTATACTCACTCAACCACTCACTGACTCACTCATCTATTCACACTTATACTCACTCAACCACTCACTGACTCACTCATATATACACACTTATACTCACTCAACCACTCACTGACTCACTCAACCACTCACTGAATCACTCATCTATACACACTTATACTCACTCAAACACTCACTGACTCACTCATCTATACAGACTTATACTCACTCAACCACTCACTGACTCACTCAACTATACACACTTATACTCACTCAACCACTCACTCATCTATTCACACTTATACTCACTCAACCACTCACTGACTCACTCATCTATTCACACTTATACTCACTCAACCACTCACTGACTCACTCATCTATTCACACTTATACTCACTCAACACTCACTGACTCACTCAACTATACAGACTTATACTCACTCAACCACTCACTGACTCACTCAACTATACACACTTATACTCACTCAACCACTCACTGACTCACTCAACTATTCACACTTATACTCACTCAACCACTCACTGACTCACTCATCTATTCACACTTATACTCACTCAAACACTCACTGACTCACTCAACTATACAGACTTATACTCACTCAACCACTCACTGACTCACTCAACTATACACACTTATACTCACTCAACCACTCACTGACCCACTCATCTATTCACACTTATACTCACTCAACCACTCATTGACTCACTCATATATACACACTTATACTCACTCAACCACTCACTGACTCACTCAACTATACACACTTATACTCACTCAACCACTCGACTCACTCAACTATACACACTTATACTCACTCAACCACTCACTGACTCACTCAACTATACACACTTATACTCACTCAACCACTCACTGACTCACTCAACTATACACACTTATACTCACTCAACCACTCACTGACTCACTCATCTATACACACTTATACTCACTCAACCACTCACTGACTCACTCATCTATACACACCTATACTCACTCAACCACTCACTGACCCACTCATCTATTCACACTTATACTCACTCAACCACTCACTGACTCACTCATTTATTCACACTCATACTCACTCATATATACACACTTATACTCACTCAACCACTCACTGACTCACTCAACTATACACACTCATACTCACTCAACCACTCACTGACTCACTCATCTATACACACTTATACTCACTCAACCACTCACTGACTCACTCATCTATTCACACTTATACTCACTCAACACTCACTGACTCACTCATTTATTCACACTTACTCACTCATATATACACACTTATACTCACTCAACCACTCACTGACTCACTCAACTATACACACTCATATTCACTCAACCACTCACTGACTCACTCATCTATACACACTTATACTCACTCAACCACTCACTGACTCACTCAACTATACACACTCATACTCACTCAACCACTCACTGACTCACTCATCTATACACACTCATACTCACTCAACCACTCACTGACTCACTCAACTATACACACTCATACTCACTCAACCACTCACTGACTCACTCATCTATACACACTTATACTCACTCAACCACTCACTGACTCACTCATCTATTCACACTTATACTCACTCAACCACTCACTGACTCACTCATTTATTCACACTTATACTCACTCAACCACTCACTGACTCACTCAACTATACACACTAATATTCACTCAACCACTCACTGACTCACTCATCTATACACACTTATACTCACTCAACCACTCACTGACCCACTCATCTATTCACACTTATACTCACTCAACCACTCACTGACTCACTCAACACACACTCATACTCACTCAACCACTCACTGACTCACTCATCTATACACACTTATACTCACTCAACCACTCACTGACTCACTCATCTATTCACACTTATACTCACTCAACCACTCACCGACTCACTCATCTATTCACACTTATACTCACTCAACCACTCACTGACTCACTCATTATACACACTTATACTCACTCAACCACTCACTGACTCACTCATCTATACACACTTATACTCACTCAACACTCACTGACTCACTCATCTATACACACTTATACTCACTCAACCACTCACTGACTCACTCATCTATTCACACTTATACTCACTCAACCACTCACTGACTCACTCATCTATTCACACTTATACTCACTCAACCACTCACTGACTCACTCATCTATTCACACTTATACTCACTCAACCACTCACTGACTCACTCATCTATCACACTTATACTCACTCAACCACTCACTGACTCACTCAATCACTCACTTATACTCACTCAACCACTCACTTATACACACTTTCACTCACTCAACCACTCACCGACTCACTCATTTATACACACATACTCTCACTCAACCACTCACCGACTCACTCATCTATACACACTTATACTCACTCAACACTCACTGACTCACTCATCTATACACACATTCACTCACTCAACCACTCACTGACTCACCCACTCACCCAACCACTCACACACGGATACAGGCAAAGGTCCACCGTCTAGCTTCTAACACTGTTGGGGCAAGCGCTGCTATGAGCGGGTAGCCTGTTAAGGCCGGGCACTGTAACACACACACAGGGGATGGGTGGGTGGTGTGGCCAGCACCATAACGCCACGCACACGCCCAGCCGCCTTTGTCTCCCCAGTGTCGATATTCTCGACACACCATGGGTACCAGGTGGAACTCATTTGGGCTCGTCAGTCACTGCTGGGACGTGGAGGTCAAATTACTCGCGCAATGCCGAGTGTCCTCATATGAACTGGTCGGGTGACACGAGGGTAGGCGGGGTTTCATGATGGCCGTGTCGGCGACACTGAGATACGTAGTTCAAGCCCTGGGTCTCTCTCTCTCAGGGGGTTCACAATGACCGTGTCGGAGACACTACTGAGATACTGGGTTCAAGCCTGGGTCTCTCTTTCTCTCTCAGGGGGTTCACAATGACCGTGTCGGAGACACTGAGATACTGGGTTCAAGCCCTGGGTCTCTCTCTCTAGGGGGTTAACAATGACCGTGTCGGAGACACTGAGATACTGGGTTCAAGCCCTGGGTCTCTCTCTCTCAGGGGGTTCACAATGACCGTGTCGGAGACACTGAGATACTGGGTTCAAGCCCTGGGTGTCTCTCTTTCTCAGGGGGTTCACAATGGCCGTGTCGGCGACACTGAGATACTGGGTTCAAGCCCTGGGTCTCTCTCTCTCTCAGGGGGTTCACAATGACCGTGTCGGAGACACTGAGATACTGGGTTCAAGCCCTAGGTCTCTCTCTCTCAGGGGTTCACAATGACCGTGTCGGAGACACTGAGATACTGGGTTCAAGCCCTGGGTGTCTCTCTCTCAGGGGGTTCACAATGACCGTGTCGGAGACACTGAGATACTAGGTTCAAGTCCTGGGTCTCTCTCTCTCAGGGGGTTCACAATGACCGTGTCGGAGACACTGAGATCCTGGGTTCAAGCCCTGGGTCTCTCTCTCTCAGGGGGTTCACAATGGCCGTGACGGAGACACTGAGATACTGGGTTCAAGCCCTGGGTCTCTCTCTCTCTCTCAGGGGGTTCACAATAGCCGTGTCGGAGACACTACTGAGATCCTGGGTTCAAGCCCTGGGTCTCTCTCTCTCAGGGGGTTCACAATGAGCGTGTCGGCGACACTGAGATACTGGGTTCAAGCCCTGGGTGTCTCTCTCTCAGGGGCTCACAATGACCGTGTCGGAGACACTGAGATACTGGGTTCAAGCCCTGGGNCTCTCTCTCTCTCTCAGGGGGTTCACAATGACCGTGTCGGAGACACTGAGATCCTGGGTTCAAACCCTGGGTCTCTCTCTCTCTCTCAGGGGGTTCACAATGACCGTGTCGGAGACACTGAGATCCTGGGTTCAAGCCCTGGGTCTCTCTCCCTCTCTCAGGGGGTTCACAATGGCCGTGTCGGCGACACTGAGATCCTGGGTTCAAGCCCTGGGTCTGGGTGTCTCTCTTTCTCTCTCAGGGATTCACGATAGCCATATCGGAGACACTACTGAGATACTGGGTTCAAGCCCTGGTCTGGGTGTCTCTCTTTCTCTCTCAGGGGATTCACGATAGCCATATCGGAGACACTACTGAGATTCTGGGTTCAAGCCCTAGGTGTGGGTGTCTCTCTCAGGGGGTTCATAATGACTGTGTCGGAGACACTGAGAACCTGGTTCGAGCCCTGGGTCTGGGCATCTCTTTCTATATATATTATAACATTCCAAGACTAAGTTCTACAATAACCTTGTAACATTCCAACATTAAGTTATACAATAACCTTGTAACATTCCAACACTAAGTTATGCAATAACCTTGTTACATACCAACACTAAGTTATATAATAACCTTGTTACATACCAACACTAAGTTCTACAATAACCTTGTAACATACTAATATTGTAAAGATACAAACATTACATTATAGAAATGTGACGTTGTAAAGATACAAACATTACGTTATAGAAATGTAACGTTGTAAAGATACAAACATTACGTTATAGAAATGTAACACATAATCACTACGTTACACAGACAACCTTAGTCTTGTCAAACATTAAGTTTGTGTGTCTACGTAACGTAGTGATTATGTTATAAAGTTATGTTTCTATAACGTAACATCTGCCTAGTCGAACGTGAAGTTACGTAACCTTGTGTAAACAGAACGATATTAAATTTTGATTTAAAGCTTTCGTGACTGCAGGGATTTATATTCTTAGTTCTTTCAGTAAAGTCACGTAGAAGGGAAGTAATAAAAGTAGTTTTATATATTTTTTATTTTATTATTTCCCTTCTACGTGACTTTACCGAAAGAATCAATAATATAACGACATTCATTAACATTACTTCTTTCGGTAAGGTCACGTAGGTATAAAAGATTATTCTACCTGACGTGACTTTATTTAAATAACCCAAAAAGAGTGTGGATTCCCGCAGTTACGAAAACGTCAAATCATAACAGACACTCCGCTCTATGAGATATCTTTTACCAGTGGCAAATTATAGTAGTAGGTTTTTATATATAAAATATAGTAGTAGGTTTTTACCCTTTTAAACTGGTACCAGTTTAAAGGGGTAAAAACCTACTACTATATTTTGCCACTGGTAAAAGAGATCTCTATGTGATCTGTTTTACCAGTGGCAAAATATAGTATGAGAAATATAGTATGAGATCTGTTTTACCAGTGGCAAAATATAGTCGTAGGTTTTTACCCTTTCAAACTGGTACCAGTTTAAAAGGGTAAAAACCTACGACTATATTTTGTCACTTGTAAAAGAGATCTCATAGAGTAAATGCTTCACCCCGAGCTCTCAATACTCTGATAGTGCACTGTGTTTGAGTTGTGCGCCTTCTGGTGTCATCTGGTCCAACACCAATGGAGACTAGGCTCTAAGGAAAGCTGTCTCGGGTGTGGACCAATCAACTTCAAGGACAGTGCACATACATCATCAGAGTTGCTTCTTTTTGTTTGCTTTTTGACTACTTATGGGAACCTCATTTGCCAGTAAAAATATGATAATTGTTTTTTTACCCTTCTATCTGGCAACAAAATTGCACATTATCAGAGTTGTGTCTTTTGTTTGCATTACGACTGCAGGTATTGCGGTCTATGCAAACATGACTCCTTGTAAAAGGTGTCAGTTTTGTTGCCAGATAGAAGGGTAAAAAACCAATTATCTTTTTGACTACTTGTGTTGTGGTTATTGCAAACACGATGCCTTGAATAAAGGTGTCAGTTTTGTACCAGTTTAAAAGGGTAACAAAACCTACCACTAGACACTTCGCTATCACCACCAATGCTGAGCCAACGGGGGCCTAGTCTCAAAGGTCGCGGCTGTATTATAACCACCGCCGTTGCCACCACCCCACCAAATCGACCACGGAGATTTCAAAAAACAAACCCTCGACAATCGCCTCTGCCCCCTTCCTCACCTGGAGGTTGAATGCCGACAAAGATTTCCCTCCGCGGAGGCCCGAGCGGAGAGACCCGCAGACCCTCAAGGACGCCGCCATCTTTTAAAACCCGAGTCTCCGCACAGAGAGAAGCTCGCGCGAGACGGCGCCTCCTGATTGGCTGCGCGAGCCGTGACGTCACCCCCTTCGCCTGAAAGGCGCCCTCCCATTGGCTGTTGATTTGCTAACAGCGATAGGTATGGGACGTGGAGGCTACATCAGATAACGTACAGCGGATGGGGCCCGATGTGACTAGGCGCGGCCTCCATTGGCTGTTGATTTCCTAACAGAGATAAGTATAGGGCGTGGGGTGACTGTTAGATTACCTACATCGGATAGGCAGTTACTCAACAGCTGATGTTCACTCCCATTGGCTGATCGCCGGAACATGTAATTTGATTTCGTAACATTGATGAGTATAGGACGTGGGGAGGTTATTAGATTACGTACATCGGATAGGTAGTTACTCAACAGCTGATCGAACTAGATGCGCTCTCCCATTGGCTGATCGCCGGAACATAGAATTGATTTCGTAACATTGATGAGCATAGGACGTGGGGAGGTTATTAGATTACGTACATCGGATAGGTTAGTTACTCAACAGCTGATCGAACGAGATGCGCTCTCCCTATTGGCTGATCGCCGGAACGTGTAATTTGATTTCGTAACATTGATGAGCATAGGACGTGGGGAGGTTATTAGATTACGTACATCGGATAGGTAGTTACTCAACAACTGAAATTAGAAATTTGATTTTGATTTAAAGCTTTCGTGACTGCAGGGATTCATATTATTTGTTATTTTGGTAAAGTCGCGTAGAAGGTAAATAATAAAATAATAAAAATAAAACCTGATGATGATTGCTTGTGCTGCAATCGAAACGTCGTGTGAATTGTATTTTTTATTTTTATTATTTTATTATTTCCCTTCTACGTGACTTTACCGAAAGCACCAAGGACATGTAATTTGATTTCACAACAGCGATAAGTATAGGGGTGGAGAGGCTATCAGATTTTGTACCTTGCAGACTTACCTGCAGAGGTCGCTAACGGGTTTTGATTCCTTACCCTACCCGTACCCTACCCGAAATGAGTGACAAACGGTGACTCACCAGTGACTCACGGCCTACCGTACCCGTACCTACCCGAAATGAGTGACAAACGGCGACTCACCAGTGACTCACGGCCTACCCGTACCCGTACCCTACCCGAAATGAGTGACAAACGGCGACTCACCAGTGACTCACGGCCTACCCGTACCCGTACCCTACCCGAAATGAGTGACAAACGGCGACTCACCAGTGACTCACGGCCTACCCGTACCCGGCCGCATCAGGGTCGCAAACGGGTACCGTACCCGGCCGTACCCGTATCCTACCCGTACCCGGCCGGGTAGGGTACGGGTATCGGGTACCCGATTGAGACCTCTGGGATGAAGCCACGTTGCAGGCACGGGTGGGTTGATTCTAGGAACTTGAATTGTGAGAAGAGACAAGACGTTGGGAAATGAGTGACAAACACGGTGACTCACCAGTGACTCACGGCCTACCCGTACCCGTACCCAGCCGGGTACGGATTCCCGTTCCCTACCCGTACCCTACCCGAAATGAGTGACAAGGGTGACTCACCGGTGACTCACGGTCTACCCGTACCCGGCCGCACCAGGGTCACAAACGGGTACCCGTGCCTGTACCCGGCCGGGTACGGGTAGCCGGGTATTGGGTAGGGTACGGGTATCGGGTACCCGGTTGCGACCTCAGCTGCCCTGCAATAATTATAAGTTTTAATTTAAAACGACACAGTTTCAGTTTTATTTGTTAGGTATAGCACTCGAGATGCTATTGGATGTAAGCCCAGCGGCGTAGTCCAATCGATCCGAATCAGAAATATGTATCATTGCAGGAATGAATCCCAAGAGCTATAAAGCTCTTTGCTGTCACAGATGTTCAGGTTCAGGAGGCACAGGGGGTGGTCACAACATCAAGACAACAACAACAACACACGCGAACGCACAATAGGCGTGCAAAGTATAGGGCATGTAAACAAATCACTAAACTCATCTTCTTGGTTTATTCGGTAAAGTCACGTAGAAGGGAAATAATACATAATAAAACATAATAAAATACAATTCTCACGACGTTTCGGCCACAACGCAACAGGTCTGTCGTGAAGACAGCGTCATTCACATCAACATCATCATCATTAACATCAACATCATCATCAACATCATCAACATCATCATCAACATCATCATCTCTTTTTTTTCGATTTAAAGCTTTCGTGACTGCAGGGATTCATCTTCTTGGTTCTTTCGGTAAAGTCACGTAGAATGGAAATAAAATAATACAAATAAAACATAATAAAATAATTCTCACGATGTTTCGGCTACAACGCAAGCAGCCGTCCTCAGGTGAAGAAGAACAGGTCTGTCGGAAAGACAGCGTCTGAATGAACAGGTCTGTCGGAAAGACAGCGTCTGAATGAACAGGTCTGTCGGAAAGACAGCGTCTGAATGAACAGGTCTGTCGGAAAGACAGCGTCTGAATGAACAGGTGTCGGAAAGACAGCGTCTGATTGAACAGGTCTGTCGGAAAGACAGCGTCTGAATGAACAGGTCTGTCGGAAAGACAGCGTCTGAATGAACAGGTCTGTCGGAAAGACAGCGTCTGAATGAACAGGTCTGTCGGAAAGACAGCGTCTGAATGAACAGGACTATCGGAAAGACAGCGTCCGAATGAACAGGTCTGTCGGAAAGACAGCGTCTGAATGAACAGGTCTGTCGGAAAGACAGCGTCTGAATGAACATGTCTGTCGGAAAGACAGCGTCTGAATGAACAGGTGTCGGAAAGACAGCGTCTGATTGAACAGGTGTCGGAAAGACAGCGTCTGAATGAACAGGTCTGTCGGAAAGACAGCTTCTGAATGAACAGGTGTCGGAAAGACAGCGTCTGAATGAACAGGTCTGTCGGAAAGACAGCGTCTGAATGAACAGGTGTCGGAAAGACAGCTTCTGAATGAACAGGTCTGTCGGAAAGACAGCGTCTGAATGAACAGGTCTGTCGGAAAGACAGCGTCTGAATGAACAGGTCTGTCGGAAAGACAGCGTCTGAATGAACAGGTGTCGGAAAGACAGCGTCTGAATGAACAGGTCTGTCGGAAAGACAGCGTCTGAATGAACATGTCTGTCGGAAAGACAGCGTCTGAATGAACAGGTCTGTCGGAAAGACAGCGTCTGAATGAACAGGTATGTCGGAAAGACAGCGTCTGAATGAACAGGTCTGTCGGAAAGACAGCGTCTGAATGAACAGGTCTGTCGGAAAAACAGCGTCTGAATGAACAGGTCTGTCGGAAAGACAGCGTCCGAATGAACAGGTCTGTCGGAAAGACAGCGTCTGAATGAACAGGTCTGTCGGAAAGACAGCGTCCGAATGAACAGGTCTGTCGGAAAGACAGCGTCTGAATGAACAGGTCTGTCGGAAAGACAGCGTCTGAATGAACAGGTGTCGGAAAGACAGCATCTGAATGAACAGGTCTGTCGGAAAGACAGCGTCCGAATGAACAGGTCTGTCGGAAAGACAGCGTCCGAATGAACAGGTCTGTCGAAAGACAGCGTCTGAATGAACAGGTCTGTCGGAAAGACAGCGTCCGAATGAGCACCACCAAGCTTGGCAGCGTATATTTAAGCTGGGTTAGTGGAGGAAGGGCGCCTTGACAAATAAATGTGCATATCAACAGATGAATTTAGCATATTTATGGAAAATGAAGATATGGGATTAGTCACTACTTGTGGAATGCGTAGGTGGGGAGGGGCGGTCTCAAAGTCATATTATGCCCGTGTATTATATAGGATTAGCAGCAACGCGACTTTACCGAAAGAACCAAGAAGATGAATCCCTGCAGTCACGAAAGCTTTAAATCGAAAATCACTAAACTATTAAACTATTTTTATTTTAACAGCGAATGCCCCACTGACCTTCTGTGGGTCTCTATGTCACAAGCTCATTTACCAGCTTCACATTCCCTATTGCCGTACAAATACTGGAAGAAGGGTCTTTGCTATTGATGCCCCCAAGGTCTGGAATGCTATTGCCAATCAACTGCAACTTGAATCACTGCCTATGAGATCTAGAGGAGTTGTACACCCTAGTTGCCACTGCTATTCAGTGGCTTAAAATGAAAGTTCGCTCCGGATGACCTGCTGCAAAGTATGATCTGTGTTTTGATTTAGTGCGCTGATCTTAAAGGTGCATTGAAAATTGTTGATACTCCGACTGATGCTCCTGCTATGGCTGCAGAGTTTTGGTGGTACATGTTGTTTGTGTCGTTTATTGTGAAAATTCCGTCACAGTTCCTATGATCACTGTTTCATTGCTTTCATGGCTTTATTTTGGTGATTTCGAAAAGTTTTTTTGGTTTGGCCATGTTTGTTTGTGTGTTGTAGTACGGAGTTAGACTGATGGCCTTAATCTAAGTTGTCTTGTGGTTGTTGTTGGTTATTTGACGTGCATCCCACTGGGATTTTTGCACACAGCGTTGGTGTACGGTGTTTTTTTTCTGCAATATTTTGCTGTATTTTCTTGGATTTTCTGTTTGCACTTAGTCACATAGTCACTTTAAGATGTTTTTTGTTCATATTTTTTTTTTGTTTGTTGCGGTTGCACCCGATTCAAGAGCCGAATGGCTCACAGGGCTATACCTTATCAATGAATTTGAACTTAATCTAAGTTGTCTTATGGTTGTTGTTGTTGTTGTTGACTTGCATCCCACTGGGATTTTTGCACACAGCGTTGGTGCGTAACGGTGCTTTTTAAATCCTTTATATTAAGTTCGCTTGCTTGCTTGCTTAGGACCGTGCAAATCTTTCGGTCGTTTTTTAACCCACTTCCGTGATCCAATCGAGCTGACATTTTGCACACAGACTCGTTGTGCGTGACAATTGATGTTCGTGAAAAAAACAATTCCAAAATTTTACACTTTTTAGGACAAAAAAATGATATTTAATTACCAATTGCTTATTGGTGCAATGCAATCATCTGACCGATAGGTGGCAGCCATCTCAAGCCAGAGGACGAGAGGACTCTAGCCGCCACGCATATAAAGGATTTAGAGTGAAAAACTTTGTTTTTACGGGTTATACTTATTAAATCCTTTATATTAAGTTCGCTTGCTTGCTTGCTTAGGACCGTGCAAACCTTTCGCTCGTTTTTAACCCACTTCCCGTGATCCAATCGAGCTGACATTTTGCACACAGACTCGTTGTGCGAGACAATTAATGTTCGTGAAAATTTGTTTCCAAATTTGACACTTTTTAGGACAAAAAAAATTATATTTAATTACCAATTGCTTAATGGTGCAATGCAATCATCTGACCATAGGTGGCAGCCATCTCAAGCCAGAGGACGAGAGGACTCTAGCCGCCACGCATATAAAGGATTTATAGTGAAAAACTTTGTTTTTACGGGTTAACTTATTCTGCAATATTTTGCCGTCTTGTCTTGTCTTGGATTTTCTATTTGCACTCAGTCACATATTTACTTTAAGATGTTTTTTCTTCACGTTTTAGTTTTTTGTTTGTTGCGGTTGCACCCGATTCAAGAGCCGAATGGCTCACAGGGCTACACCTAATACTTGAAACTTGAACTTAATCTAAGTTGTCTTATGGTTGTTGTTGTTGACTTGCATCCCACTGGGATTTTGCACACAGCGTTGGTGCGTAACGGTGATTTTTCTGCAATATTTTGCCGTCTTTTCTTGGATTTTCTATTTGCACTCAGTCACATGGTCACTTTAAGATGTTTTCTTGTTCATGTTTTAGTTTTTTGTTTGTTGCGGTTGCACCCGTGACCCACCACCACCACTACCACTATCACCACCACCACTACCACCACTATCACCACCACTACCACCACCACCACTACCAGAACCACTACCACTACCACCACTATCACCACCACCACTACCACCACTATCACCACCACTACCACCACCACCACTACCAGAACCACTACCACTACCACCAATATCACCACCACCACTCACCACTACCACCACCACATCACTGACCACCACACCACACTNTCACCACCACCACTATCACTACCACCACCACTATCACCACCACCACTATCACCACTACCACTACCACCATCACCACCACCACTACTACCACCACCACTACCACCACTATCACCACCACACCACTATCACCACCACTACCACCACCACCACTACCACACTACCACTACCACCACTATCACCACCACCACTNCCACACCACCACTACCACCACCACTATCACCACCACCACTATCACCACTACCACCACCATCACCAGCACCACCACTACCACCACCACTGCCGATGCCGACGGAGTACGCGGTGACGTCACATCACGCGGCTACGTAAGCACGCGACCCCGTGACCGTGCGTGATGACGTCANCCCGCATGATGACACCGCGCTCGATGGCACGCGCANGCGCCGCCAGCGTACGTGGTGACGTCATCGATGTGCCGACGTCAACGCGCTCGGATCACGCGCAGGTGCCTCGGCGTACGTGATGACGCCACTAGCTCGCTGACGTCAACACGCACTGGGCCGTCAGCGTACTGATGACGTCCTCACATTCCGACGTCAACACGTCAGGGTCCGGATCGAACCCACGACCTCCCCTGATCCCCTTACCACCCCTCCCCCCTCTCTTTTCCCAGCTCCCCTTCGCCCACGAGCCCCTCCCCCCACCAGCCCCGCCCCTCACATTCTCCCACGAGCCCCCCCCACCACGTGCCCCCTCCCACCAGGAGCCCCTCCCCCCACTAGCCCTCCCCCCCACGAGCCCCCCCACCACGTGNCCCCTCCCACCAGGAGCCCCCTCCCACCAGGAGCCCCCCCCCCCCACGAGCCCCCCCCCCACCACCACTAGCCCCTCCCTCACCCCCACTAGCCCCTCCCTCCCCACCCCCACTAGCCCCTCCCCCACCACCACTAGCCCCTCCCCCCTCCCCTCATCACTAGCCCATCCCCTCCCCACTAGCCCCCCACCCCCACTAGCCCCTNCCCCACCCCACTAGCCCCTNCCCCCCCCCTCACCACTAGCCCTCCCTCCCCACTAGCCCCCCCCCCCACTGCCCCTCCCCTCCCCACCCCCACTAGCCCCTCCCCTNCCCACCACCACTAGCCCCTCCCCTCCCCCCTCACCACTAGCCCCTCCCCCTCTCCCCCACTAGCCCTCCCCTCCCCACCACCACTAGCCCTCCCTCCCCCACTAGCCCCTCCCCCCACCACCCCACTAGCCCCTCCCCCACCCCACTAGCCCCTCCCTCCCCCACCCCCACTAGCCCTCCCCTCCCCACCACCACTGCCCCTCCCCTCCCCCACCCCACTAGCCCTCTCCCCCACTAGCCCCTCCCCCCCCCCACTAGCCCTCCCCCCCCACTAGCCCCTCCCCCTCACCACTAGCCACTCCTCCCCTCACCACTATCCCCTCCCTCCCCCACCCCACTAGCCCCTCCCCTCACCACTAGCCCCTCCCCTCACCACCACCACTAGCCCCTCCCCTCCCCTCCCCTCTCCCCACTAGCCCCTCCCCTCCCTCCCACCACTAGCCCTCCCCCTCCCCACCACTAGCCCTCCCTCCCCTCACCCCCACTAGCCCTCCCCCTCCACCCCCACTAGCCCCCCCCCCCTAGCCCCTCCCCCCCACTAGCCCCTCCCCNCACCACTAGCCACTCCCTCCCCCCACCCCACTAGCCCTCCCCCTCACCACTAGCCCTCCCCTCCACCACCCCACTAGCCCTCCCCCTCACCACTAGCCCCTCCCTCCCCCACCCCCACTAGCCCCTCCCCCACCCCACTAGCCCTCCCCCTCACCACTAGCCCTCCCCTCCACCACCACCACTAGCCCTCCCCCTCACCACTAGCCCCTCCCCCACCCCACTAGCCCTCCCCTCTCCCCCACTAGCCCCTCCCCCCCCCCACTAGCCCCTCCCCTCCTCCNCACCACTAGCCCCTCCCCTNCCCCCCCTAGCCCCTCCCTCCCCCCACTAGCCCCTCCCTCCCCACTCACCACTAGCCCCTCCCTCCACCACNACCACTAGCCCCTCCCCCCTCACCACTAGCCCCTCCCTCCCCCCCACTAGCCCCCTTCCCTCACCACTAGNCCCTCCCTCCCCCCACCACTAGNCCCTCCCCCTCACCCCCACTAGCCCCTCCCCTCCCTCCCTCACCACGAGCCCCTCCCCCTCACCCCCCACTAGCCCCTCCCCTNCCCCCTCACCACGAGCCCCTCCCCCCCCCCCCACTAGCCCCTCCCCCCCTCACCACTAGCCCTCCTCTCACCCCCCACTAGCCCTNCCCCCCACCCCACTAGCCCTCCCCTCCCCCCCACTAGCCCCTCCCTCACCCCCACGTAGCCCTCCCCTCCCCCCTCACCACGAGCCCTCCCTCCCCNCCCCACTAGCCCCTCCCCTCACCCCACTAGCCCTCCCTCCCCCCCACTAGCCCTCCCCCCCCCACTAGCCCTCCCCTCCCTTCCCACTAGCCCCTCCCCCACTAGCCCTTCCCTCCCCCCCACTAGCCCCTCCCCCCTCACCACTAGCCCTCCTCTCCCCCCCACCACTAGCCCCTCCCCCTCACCCCCCACTAGCCCCTCCCCTCCCCACTCACCACTAGCCCCTCCCCCCCGCACCACCACCGCAGTCCCCACCGGCGGCCATGCTCCGCGAGACGCGCCATCTGTGGGTGGGGAACCTTCCGGAAAATGTTCGCGAGGAGAAAATTGTCGATCACTTCAAACGGTGAGGGGGGCCTCCATTCTACTCCCCTACCCCCCCCCTCTCTAGGACCCCTCGATCGGGGAGTTTCTCGGTGATCGTGAGGCGCAGAAGGCGGCGGCGCGAGTAGGCGAGGCGGGGGGGGTTGGTGTTCAACATTGAAATGGCCGGGCCCCGTTTTACATTTGGTAGAGCGGATAGGCGAGACGTTCCGTAAGGCGCCTCCGGGTTGGCTGGCGCGAGTCACGTGGGTCCCGCCTCGGCCAATGGGAGCAGCCGTCTCGCCGCGTCGCGACTATACGCGTGGGAAATGTTGGCGTCGGTGATGGTGGTTTGTTGGTGGTCGATGGTTGTGTATATATATATTTTTTATAATTTATTTTTATTAACGCGGAGATTTTTTCGTTTGTTCGTTGTCGTTAACGAACCGTGATCGAGAGTTAAACGTTTAGATTTTGAGGAGAAGTACATTTTGCCCAAAGGAAAATTTTCCTTGACGGCGGCGGTTTAGAAGATGATATGCCCTGGCTGCTATTATTAACATGTGCCCTGTTATTTACGAATTTGTCGTTGTCGTTATCCACTGCTGGATGAAGAGCTTTCCACGCGGTTGTTTCGAGTTGGTTCGCGTCCCTAATAATGATAACAACATCGCCGAATGAGCGTGCTTTGCTCAGGCGTGAAGATTGCTGTACGCGACCGCGTGTTATTTTTAATTTTTAAACTTTAAAAACGTGACGGTTTCAAAGCACGAATGTAGCTTCGTTATTTGTGGGTTTTTTAAAAGTAAATTTAGAATTTTAAGAGACCGAGGAGAACGCGAGGGAGCGCGCACTATTTTGTTTGGCGGCGGGGGGGGGTGCGCGATGTGACCGCGCAAGGATACCGCGGACTCGCAATTATGATCCTTTTATTTAGAATATTTTTTAAACATTAAAACATAAATCCCGATTTAGTCGATCCATCGAGATTCTTCACGGCCCCAGTTGGTGTGTGTATTTATTTTTTGGTGAACAAGTGTTTACGTTGTTTAAAAATGAACAAGGAATGATGTTTTTTTTGTATATTCGAGTAAACCGCCGCGCGCGCGGGAACTCGAGCGGTGAAGTGGCTCGACTCCCCCATTAAAACGGCCTTAGGGGATTATTTAAATGTTTAAAAAAAAATTATAATTATTAATAAAAATGTTTTATTCTGTGCAACTAATTTAATGTAAACGTTGCACAACTGTTTAAGAGTGGCTGGGTTAGATGGTGAATGGGTTAGAGGGTGAGTGGGTTAGAGGGTGAGTGGGTTAGAGGGTGAGTGGGTTGGAGGGTGAGTGGGTTAGAGGGTGAGTGGGTTAGAGGGTGAGTGGGTTGGAGGGTGAGTGGGTTAGAGGGTGAGTGGGTTGGAGGGTGAGTGGGTTAGAGGGTGAGTGGGTTAGAGGGTGAGTGGGTTGGAGGGTGAGTGGGTTAGAGGGTGAGTGGGTTAGAGGGTGAGTGAGTAGAAGAGTGAGTGGGTTAGTCAGTGAGTGGGTTAGAGGATGAGTGTGTTGGAGGGTGAGTGGGTTGGTGGGTGAGTGGGTTAGAGGGTGAGTGGGTTAGAGGGTGAGTGTGTTGGAGGGTGAGTGGGTTGGTGGGTGAGTGGGTTAGAGGGTGAGTGGGTTAGTCAGTGAGTGGGTTAGAGGGTGAGTGTGTTGGAGGGTGAGTGGGTTGGAGGGTGAGTGGGTTAGAGGGTGAGTGGGTTAGAGGGTGAGTGGGTTGGAGGGTGAGTGGGTTAGAGGGTGAGTGGGTTAGAGGGTGAGTGAGTAGAAGAGTGAGTGGGTTAGTCAGTGAGTGGTTAGAGGATGAGTGTGTTGGAGGTGAGTGGGTTGGTGGTGAGTGGGTTAGAGGGTGAGTGGGTTAGAGGGTGAGTGTGTTGGAGGGTGAGTGGGTTGGTGGGTGAGTGGGTTAGAGGGTGAGTGGGTTAGTCAGTGAGTGGGTTAGAGGGTGAGTGTGTTGGAGGGTGAGTGGGTTGGTGGGTGAGTGGGTTAGAGGGTGAGTGGGTTAGAGGGTGAGTGGGTTCGAGGGTGAGTGGCTTAGAGGGTGAGTGGCTTAGAGAGTGAGTGGGTTAGAGGGTGAGTGGGTTAGAGGGTGAGTGGGTTAGAGGGTGAGTGGGTTAGAGGGTGAGTGGGTTGGAGGGTGAGTGGGTTGGAGGGTGAGTGGGTTGGAGGTGAGTGGGTTAGAGGGTGAGTGGGTTAGAGGGTGAGTGGGTTGGAGGGTGAGTGGGTTAGAGGGTGAGTGGGTTATAGGGTGAGTGGGTTAGAGGGTGAGTGAGTAGAAGAGTGAGTGGGTTAGTCAGTGAGTGGGTTAGAGGATGAGTGTGTTGGAGGGTGAGTGGGTTGGTGGGTGAGTGGGTTAGAGGGTGAGTGGGTTAGAGGGTGAGTGTGTTGGAGGGTGAGTGGGTTGGTGGGTGAGTGGGTTAGAGGGTGAGTGGGTTAGTCAGTGAGTGGGTTAGAGGGTGAGTGTGTTGGAGGGTGAGTGGGTTGGTGGGTGAGTGGGTTAGAGGGTGAGTGGGTTAGAGGGTGAGTGGGTTCGAGGGTGAGTGGCTTAGAGAGTGAGTGGGTTAGAGGGTGAGTGGGTTAGAGGGTGAGTGGGTTAGAGGGTGAGTGGGTTAGAGGGTGAGTGGGTCAGAGGGTGAGTGAGTTAGAGAGTGAGTGGGTTAGAGGGTGAGTGGGTTAGAGGGTGAGTGAGAGGGTGAGTGGGTTAGTGGGTGAGTGGGTTGGAGGGTGAGTGGGTTGGAGGGTGAGTGGGTTAGAGGGTGAGTGGGTTAGAGGGTGAGTGGGTTAGAGGGTGAGGGTTGAGGGTGAGTGGGTTAGAGGGTGAGTGGGTTAGAGGGTGAGTGGGTTAGAGGGTGAGTGGGTTAGAGGGTGAGTGGGTTAGAGGGTGAGTGGGTTAGAGGGTGAGTGGGTTAGAGGGTGAGTGGGTTAGAGGGTGAGTGGGTTAGAGGGTGAGTGGGTTAGAGGGTGAGTGGGTTAGAGGGTGAGTGGGTTAGAGGGTGAGTGGGTTAGAGGGTGAGTGGGTTAGAGGGTGAGTGGGTTAGAGGGTGAGTGGGTTAGAGGGTGAGTGGGTTAGAGGGTGAGTGGGTTAGAGGGTGAGTGGGTTAGAGGGTGAGTGGGTTAGAGGGTGAGTGGGTTAGAGGGTGAGTGGGTTAGAGGGTGAGTGGGTTAGAGGGTGAGTGGGTTAGAGGGTGAGTGGGTTAGAGGGTGAGTGGGTTAGAGGGTGAGTGGGTTAGAGGGTGAGTGGGTTAGAGGGTGAGTGGGTTAGAGGTGAGTGGGTTAGAGGGTGAGTGGGTTAGAGGGTGAGTGGGTTAGAGGGTGAGTGGGTTAGAGGGTGAGTGGGTTAGAGGGTGAGTGGGTTAGAGGGTGAGTGGGTTAGAGGGTGAGTGGGTGAGTGGGTGAGTGGGTGAGTGGGTGAGCGGTGAATGGGTGAGTGGGTGAGCGGCGGGTGAATGGGTGAGTGGGTGAGCGGGTGAATGTATGAGTTGGTGAGTGGGTGCGCGGGTGAATGCATGAGTGGGTGAGCGGGTCAATGTGTGAGTGGGTGAGTTGATGAAGGGTGCTGCTCGAAAGGTGGAGGCAGTCCACCCTCAATAACAGCCTATGGCTGAAGCTGTTGCTGGACCTTTGGTTGGGCTTATGTTTGGGCCAATTGCTTGACCTTTGGCTAGAGCTGTGGGTGGAGCTGTGGATGGAGCTATGCCGACTACTGAATGTAATTTGACCTCAAGAGAGAAATCACGTAGTGTTGAGGAGGGGGTTGGGGGAAGAGAGAGGGGTGGATGGGGGGAGAGACCAGATGGGAGATCACAGAGAGAGAGATTCGTGATTTGAAGCTTTCGTGACTGCAAGGATTCATTTTTTCGGTAAAGTCACCAGGTAGGTAAAAAATTAAAATTAATAAAAGTAAATAAAAATAACGTCGTTGTCGGTTCCACCGAAACGGCTTGTGTTGCCTCCGAAACGTCGTGATTTTTATTTTACTTTTATTAATTTTAATTTTTTACCTACCTGGTGACTTTACCGAAAAAAACCTAAGAATATGATTATTTGGTTTTAGATATCGGTGGTAAGGGAGCGTACGGAGAGAGATGTAATTCTAAGAGATGGAAGGCAGAGATTTGTGTGACGTGAGAGCGAGGGGAGAGCAACGGGGTAGACGTTATTGAGAGGTCGAGAGAGAGAGAGGGGGGTTGGTTGGGGGAGGGTGAGTTAAATCGATAGGGAAGGTTGAGGAGGGTGGAGATTAACGCGAGAGAATGGAGCTTTGGAGAGAGAGGGTGAGAATGAGAGTGGGTGGTGGTGATGGGGGGTGAGAGAGATTACACTGGTCAACAAAAAAAACTTTTTTCTGGCCTGGACTTTTGCAGCTGTTCTAGACTAATTTCAGGGTGCCGATTCCAAATCTGATCTCAGATTTGCTCTATCACATCTCATTTTTATGCTAGAGACCCACAGAGACACCCACAGAGACCCAAAGAGACTCACAGAGACCCCACACAGACACCCACATAGAGACCCACACAGAGACCNACAGAGACACCCACAGAGACCCCACACAGACACCCACAGACACCNACAGAGACCCACAGAGACCCACAGAGACACCCACAGAACACCCACAGAGACACCCACAGAGCCCACAGAGACACAGTACACCACAGAGACCCACAGAGACACAGAGACTCCCACGTGTACAGACACCCACGAGACCCACAGCCCACACACCACAGACACCACAGAGACCCACAGAGACACCCACAGAGACCCATAGATACTGGTCAACAAAAAAACTTTTTTTTTCTGGCCTCGACTTTTGCAGCTGTTGTAGAATAATTTCAGGGTGCTGATACCAAATCTGATCTCAGATTTGCTCTATCACATCTCATTTTTATGCTATCGGCATACCCCATTTTCATTGATTTTACCCGAAATTAACTCTGTCACTTACGATTGCAAGTTGTTGCGAGTCAGTGACTGCTTTAGTGTTAAAATACGGCGCTGTATTTTTAGGATGGTGTGTTTATAATATCATTTTATGTAGATATCCACATTTATTTAATATTTTCTTCTGCAGTTTTTATTGAAAATGCAATATTTGATATCTCTAGAAAACTGATGCCAGATTTGGAATCAGCACCCCAAAATTACCTTACTACTGTTGGAATACCTTATGCCAGAAAACGTGTGTTGACCAGTGTTATGTAGAGCATTGATGAGTTGAAAGGGAGAGTTCCAATGGGATAGTCGTCAACCATTTAGTGAGAGGCATTAACCTTTAGGAGACTTTTGACTTTTAAACAACTTGTATTGCCGCCAGCAGCAAACGCACTGGAGGCGATTTCGATACGAAACGCACAAAGTCACCAGCAAACAAATGAAAATGAACGCTACAAATCCACGCGCTGTGGCGCTAAAAGCACCGCGCACAACACGAGATAAAAGTCTTAGAGTGTGTGATGAGAGGTGGCAAAAGAGAGTGGTGTCAGAGTCAGGATGTGTTTATCCTGGAGAAATCTGATGCGCTGTGAAGTGCTTTTCACTGATATTTGAAAAGGGGGGTGGAGAGCCCACGGGTTTGGATGTACGTACGTTGAACTTATTTCTTGCCGTACATATCAAAAACAAATTCTAATACGTTTTGATTTCAAGCTTTCGTGACTGCAGGGATTCATATTCTTGGTTCTTTCGGTAAAGTCATCACGTAGAAGGGAAACGATAAAATAAAAAATAAAAATGTGAACATTTTCTCGCTGTGTTTTTTCACACATGATGGTGATTGCTTGTGTTGCAGTCGAAACGTCGTGAGAATTTTATTGTTTAAAATTTGTATTATTTTATTGTTTCCCTTCTACGTGAGTTTACCGAAAGAACCAAGAATATCTTCTTGGTTCTTTCGGTAAAGTCATCACGTAGAAGGGAAATAATAAAATAATAAAAATAAAACATAATAAAATACAATTCTTACGACGTTTCGGCCACAACGCAAGCATCCTCAGGTAAGAACAGGTCTGTCAGAAAGACAGTCTGAATGAACAGGTCTGTCTTTCTGACAGACCTGTTCTTCACCTGAGGACGGCTGCTTGCGTTGTGGCCGAAACGTCGTGAGAATTATTTTATTATGTTTTATTTTATTATTTTATTATTTCCCTTCTACGTGATGACTTTACCGAAAGAACCAAGAAGATGAATCCCTGCAGTCACGACAGCTTTAAATCGAAAAAAAAGATGATGTTGATGATGATGATGTTGATGATGATGTTGATGATGATGTTAATGATGATGATGATGTGAATGACGCTGTCTTCCGACAGACCTGTTCTTCACCTGAGGGCCGAAACGTCTATTTTTATTATTTTATTATTTCCTTACGTGATGACTTTACCGAAGAACCAAGAAGATATTCCCTCAGTCACGAAAGCTTTAAATCGAAACGTGGGGGCATCTCACACATCCTCGGGGTCTTTGGTGATGCCTTTTCTTCAAGGAGGTTAATCACCGACAAACGAAATAATTCTAGATTTGAAGCTTTCGTGACTGCAAGTATTCATATTCTTAGGTTTTTCGGTAAAGTCACGTAGGTAAAACATTAAAATTAATAAAATAAAAATCACGACGTTTCGGAGGCAACACAAGCTTCCGTCTTCAGGTGACTTTACAGAAAACCTAAGAATATGAACACGAAATAAGCCGCGGGCAACGTTACGTTTACTTTGATTCGTCAAAACGTACGTGTGTGTGTGTGTGTGTTTATGAACAATGTGGGGAGCGGTGGTGTAGCGGTTAGCGCTACGCTGCGCTACAAACCTGGCGACCCGGGTTCGATTCCCACTCACGGCCAAAATCAGTGACGATTTTCTGAACCGGTCCTGGGCCTCCCCTAGGTCGACTCAACCTCAAATTAGTACCTGATGCAGTGGGCAAACATCGCCACTGTGGGGGAGACAAAGGCGGTCGGGCGTGGTGCTGGCCACCCACCCCCTCGTGTGCCGTTCCGGCCTTCATGGGTGCTGCTCGCTAACAGCACTTGCCCTACAGTCTGTTACAGGCTACACGGGGATATTTGTTTTTGTTATAAACATTGTGCATTTGTGTAACGATTTGGGGGAAGAAAGAGGGGGCTGCAGGTTAAGGTGGAGGAACCACCGGTTCTGGGACGATTTTGATTATTTAAGGCTCATTCCTAGCAGCGTGCTTCAGCCGCAGCGAACCTCACAAAAAATGAACCCGTAAAAACAAAGTTTTTTCACTATAAATCCTTTATATGCATGTTCAATGCGCCACAACCCAGCCCACATTGGTCTTTGAAACGGGCGGCTAGAGTCCTCTCGTCCTCTGGCTTGAGATGGCTGCCACCTATGGGTCAGATGATTGTCTGCCACCTTTAAGCAATTGGTAATTAAATATAATTTTTTTTACCTAAAAAGTGTAAAATTTTGGGGAAAAATTTTTCACGAAAATAAATTGTCACGCACAACGAGTCTGTGTGCAAAATGTCAGCTCGATTGGATCACCGGAAGTGGGTTATAAAACGACCGAAAGATTTGCACGGTCGTAAGCGCGCAAGCAAGCAAGGGAACTTAATATAAAGGATTTAATAAGTAATATTGGAAAAAAGTTTTTTAAAACGCGCTTTAATGAAATGTACCGTGCTAGTGATGGCAGAACTCCACGACTCCAGGAAGTGGCCCTGAAGCTTGCCATAACGTAAGGGACCGTGGTCATTTACAGGCAATGTTAGTTGAGCGTGGACAATTAGACTCAAGCCGAAATATAACATTAAAAAAAGAAAGTTTAAAATATATTTACAAATGTTTAATGATGGAATATAGTATTGTCATCAGTAAGACATACCTATACCAAGTTTACAGTCGATACCACATTGGGAAGACGGTTGAAATAGAGTTACAAGATTTGAAGATACGACAACAGCAACAGAGTGAGTTAATAGAAAGCGTGTTAAAACATTGTTTACAATTTTATTTTAAATGATAGAATATAGTATTGTCATCAGTATGAGATAAGTATACCAAGTTTACGGTCGATATCACATTGGGAAGTGGGTTAAAATTTTATTCCAAGATTTGAGGATACAACAACAACAGAGTGAGTGAAATGAAAGTGTGTTAAAAGATTGTTTAAAAATATATTTTAATTTTTTATGATAGATTCCAAGAACACAGGATGAGATGTTACTATCCTTTGTGCAAGCACTTCCAAGAGTTCATGAACAGTGAGCCTGGTGACATTTGGGGAGCGCATCGTCAGCAGTGTACTTTTGGTTCCTAGGGTGTTTCGGCCTTTCACACTATACACCCTCCCAAAGGCGGCCAGCGACAGGGTGATCAATCCTACGCTTGCGTCCCATTCCCAATTAGTCATAGGAGTTGCCTTGTTGTTGATAGCCAACATCCCATGGGACTATGCATGGCAGGGGCGTCCTCCTCCCTGAGTCAAGCATTGTTGACCGCATACCTCCTGGCCCTCTCACTTTGGGGCCCAGCTGGGGTCTTTCCTCTTCATCCAGAGCCACTGACTGCTGCCTTCTGCCGCCTCCGATACAGCTCTGATTGCCGAACGCTGGCTCTGGCCCTTAATTCCCAGGTCTCTAAGCAGTCTGGTTGTAGATGTTGCCACAAAACCTCTGCAGCCCACCTCCACTGGTCGGACTTCTGTTGTTCCAGCCATGATGCCGTGCTTCGGCAGCTAGAATATAGTTTTATCATCAGTATGACATAAATATACCAAGTTTGAGTGAGTTAAATAAAAGTGTATAAAAAATGAAGGTTTTAGTTTTTGCGTACATTTTAAAAAGTGATTTGTTAACCTTTGCCGATAACACAAAATGCTTCCGCAATACATGTAGTCCAACTTGGCTGATTCTGGGTCATTGAGATGGAAAATGACGCTTAAAATGGATGATTGTCTCTAGTTTTCAAGATCTGCTACTGGGTCGGTGTATACAGGTAGTCTTCTGCTTACGATGGAGATGCGTTACCAAGACCCCATCGTAAGTCGAAAATATCGTAAGTCAAAGATGTCCTAGCCTACTCAGGAGTCTTAAAGAACGGTGATAATTTAGCAAAACAGAGCAATTTACAGCACCGTACTGTATAAACTATATGCCGTATGTATTAATTACAATACTGTATTGCACAGTATTGTAATTAAATAACAAATAACAAGGTAAATTCTTGGCCTACCTATATGAAATGCGATTTCATAGAAAGTTTGTTTCACGAAACAATCCTATCTGCTATAAAAACTTTAAACATGCATTGAACGTGTCGTATCGTGGTAACCCTAAAATGAAATCGCTCAAGCTACGTATCATAGTGTAGTGCATAGTGTAGTGTGTAGTGTAGTGTAGAGTGTAGTGTAGTGTATAGTGTAGAGTATAGTGTAGAGTATAGTGTATAGTGTAGTGTATAGTAGTGTCGTGTAGTGTATAGTGTAGTGTATAGTGTAGTGTAGTGTATAGTGTAGTGTATAGTGTAGTATAATAGTGTACTGTACATGCATTGAACGTATCATATTGTACTGCACTCGCCAAGATTCGTACGCTGCTGCGTTTGCCTGCCGCGCGAAATTTATAATATTTTACAATTTTGTCGTATCTCCATCGTAAGATCGAAATATCGTAACTCGGATCATCGTAACTCGGGGACTGTCTGTACGACCCTTGAGTTGGGAATGGCGGGAGGGTAAGTGATTTATAAACGGGGAATTTACGGCTGGGTACGAACGGTCCATGTTTTTTTTAATAGCAAAACAATGAATGATGCAATCTGCAGCTGCTATTGCGTCATCCATGATACGAATTGCATCATGTTATTCCTAGAAGTCATTGATGATGCAATCGTAACGAGGCTCGCATCCCTCTGGCGATCAAATCGGGTCTGTTTCAGCCCGAGAAATCATGCAGCGTAGTGCTGTGTGTTATATGTCGGTGTTTGATTTTGCAAAGGGACACATTTTTTGCGTGAACAAAGGAGCTAACGTGTGCTGCGTTGGCGATGAAGTGACTTTTGCATCACAAAAGCGCAGTAATAAGCACTGTGGTTAAGCACTATGGCTATAGTAGTGTCGTGTGTAGTGTATAGTAGTGTATAGTGTAGTGTATAGTGTAGTGTATAGTGTAATGTACCAAAGCCACTACAACATTTACAATTATAGTGTAGTGTACAATAGTGTAGTGTATAGTGTATAATAGTGTAGTGTACAGTGTGTAGTGTGTAGTGTACAGTAGTGTAGTGTGTAGTGTATAGTGTAGTGTATAGTGTAGTGTATAGTAGTGTAGTGTGTAGTGTAGTGTATAGTGTAGTGTATAGTATAGTGTATAATAGTGTAGTGTACAGTAGTGTAGTGTATAGCATAGTGTAGTGTACAGTAGTGTATAGTAGTGTATAGTAGTGTGCAGTAGTGTAGTGTAGTGTATAGTGTAGTGTATAGTGTAGTGTGTAGTGTAGTGTGTAGTGTATAGTAGTGTGTAGTGTAGTAGTGTATAGTGTAGTGTATAGTGTAGTGTATAGTGTAGTGTACAGTAGTGTAGTATATAGTGTAGTGTATAGTGTAGTGTACAGTAGTGTAGTGTATAGTGTAGTGTACTATAGTGTAGTGTGTATAGTGTAGTGTGTGTAGTATAGTGTAGTGTATAGTGTAGTGTATAGTAGTGTATAGTGTAGTGTAGTAGTGTAGTGTACAGTGTAGTGTATAGTGTAATGTACCAAAGCCACTACATTAACAATCCGAGTGCGACGTTTCGCCATCGATGACAACCGGCTTCGTCTTCTTGGTTCTTTCGGTAAAGTCACGTAGAAGGGAAGTAATAAAATAATAAAAATAAAACACAATAAAACAATTGTTTTCTACCGAAAGAACCAAGAAGATGAATCCCTGCAGTCACGAAAGCTTTAAATCGAAATTTAACCGGCTTCGTGTTGTAAGGCTCTGGATCCCGTGCCCGTTTCTCGATCCACGTCTTTGACAAAGAGCTTCGTAGCGCATCGGATTCCTCCTGCAATCTAAACACGGGTTCGTTGGACAAATCCGTAAAACAAACTAAACCGAGAGAGAGGAGAGATATTTTTTGAGGGATGGAGGGAAGGGTGGGGTGGCTCGATGGTTTTTCTGTTTGCACTTAGTCACATATTCACTTGAAGATGTTTTTTTATATTCTTAGGTTTTTTCGGTAAAGTCACGTAGGTAAAACATAAAAATTAATGAAAGTAAAATAAAATAAAAATCACGACGTTTCGGAGGCAACACAAGCTTCTGTCTTCAGGTGGAACCGTCACAGCCACGACAGCTGTATCAAGTAAATGAGAGATTATAAGAGCTACCACTCCGTTTATATAATGGTTGGAGAGGGGGAAAGGGCCAAGTACGGTACACTTTTTATTAATATGGTAAGGTGAGGCTTAAGACTAAGAATAGACTGCATAACAAAAGACTGAGCCTTTGTTATGCAGAGAGGTGCGGTTTGTGACTACGCCTAGCCTACATAAAAAGTGTGAAAAAAGAAAAAAACTAAACCTGGTAAAACAAAACTGGCTGTCTATCAATAACCTGTAATAGTTGTCTGTCAAATAAGATGGTCCAAATAAGTGTAGTTAAATCTTTTTTGCATGGTTAATCACATCTTTCCAATGATTACTCAGTTTGTAACCATCATCACGAGAGAGGAGAGATTTTTTGAGGGAAGGGTGGGTGGGTCGATGGCTTTCATTCAGCAGTGGATCAAACTTGTATGTGTCTGAGGGAGGGAGGGGAGAAGGGGGAGAAGGGGGAGAAGGGAAAGAGAGGTAGGGAAGGAGAGAGAGGTGGGAGTCAGATATAAATAGGGAGAGAGGGAGGGAGGTGGTGGGTGTGGTGTGTGTGTGAAATGTCAGACGAAGCCATTTTAAAGGCGCCCTTGTATTTATAGGAGAACTGTACTCTGCTGTCGTGACATCATCGGCAACAACAACACTCCCACAGAGGTTCACACGGGCACACACACACCCTGCTCACACACACTCATTCACACTCACACACACTCTCATTCACACACTCGCACACTCGCACACTCTCATTCACTCACTCACACACTCACTCACACACTCACTCACACACTCACACACACACTCACTCACACTCATACACTCACACACACTCACACTCATACACTCATACACTCACTCACACACTCACACACACTCTCATTCACACACTCACACACTCGCACACTCTCATTCACTCACTCACACACTCACTCACACACTCTCATTCACTCACACACTCACTCACTCACCACACACTCACTCACACTCATACACTCATACACTCACTCACACACTCACACACACTCTCATTCACACACTCACACACTCGCACACTCTCATTCACTCACTCACACACTCACACACACACTCACACACTCACTCACACACTCACACACTCACACACTCACACACACTCTCACACACACTCACACACTCGCACACCATTCACTCACACACTCACTCACACACTCACTCACACACACACTCACTCACTCACACACTCACAGACTCACTTACACGCTCACTCACACGCTCACTCACACACTCACTCACACACTCACACACACACACACTCACTCACACACACACTCACACACATGCTCACACACACTCTTCACACTCACACACACTCTCATTCACACACTCGCACACTCGCACACTCTCATTCACTCACTCACACACTCACTNACACACTCACACACTCACTCACACACACACTCACACACTCACTCACCACACTCAGCTCACACACACTCACACACACACTNCACACACTCACACACACTCACACACTCATACACTCACCCACACACATCATACACACTCACACACTCACACACTCATACATACACACACACACTCACACACAACTCACACACTCATACACTCATACACTCACTCACTCACACACTCATACACTCATACACACACTCACTCACACCACTCACACACTACACACTCATACACTCATACACACACTCACACACTCACTTACACACTCACTCACACGCTCACTCACACACTCACTCACAAACTCACTCACACACTCACACACTCACACACTCACACACTCACTCACACACACTCTCACACACTCATACACACACTCACACACTCACTTACACTCACTCACACTCACTCACACACTCACTCACACACTCACACACACACACTCACTCACACACTCGCACACACAGCTCACACTCACACACACACTCTCACACTCACACACACACTCTCACACACTCACTCACACACACTCACACACTCACTCACACACTCACACACTCACACACACACACACTCACTCAGCACACACACACACTCACAACACACTCACACACACACTGCTCACACTCCACACACTCTCACACACTCACTCACACTCACTCCACACTCACACACTCACTCACTCACACACTCACTCACACTCTCACACACTCACACACTCACTCACTCACACGCTCACTCACACACACAGCTCTCACACTCACACACTCACTCACACGCTCACTCACACACACAGCTCTCACACACACTGCACACACACTCACACACTGCTCACATTCACACTGCTCACACTCACACACACAGCTCACACACTGCTCACACACACAGCTCACACACTGCTCACACTCACACACACAGCTCACACCCTACCCAAACACATATCCTACTCGCACACATATAAACCCTACCACACATACATACCTACCACAGCCACACATGCCTTACACACACACACACCCTACCACAGCCAAACACACGCCTTACCCACACATATATAAACCCTTTTCACACACAAGACAAAAGGTCACCGTGTAGCCTGTAACAGACCGACAGACCTGTTCTCCACCTGAGGACGGCTGCTTGCGTTGTGGCCGAAACGTCGTGAGAATTGTATTTAATAATGTTTTATTTTTATTATTTTATTATTTCCCTTCTACGTGACTTTACCGAAAGAACCAATAATTTGATGTTGCTGCTGCTGCTACTCGCAACTGCTTTTCCAGGTTTGCTCCTAGATTTGTTGAATTTCGAGTCCCGTCTGCGCTTGGCTTGGCAGGGCCAGACCCAAGTGATTTCGCAGGCTGCCTTGCCCCCAAACTACCCCCCACCCCACCCCAACCCGTGCTCCAAGCCATCTGTGTGGGAATTAACCCGCTCCGACTCACACACGTATCATGCCAACTGGCTCTCTCTCGCTCGCTCCGGGAGAGAGGAGGAGGGGAGGGAGGGAGGGGAGATGTGTTTGAAGTTGGGTTGTGAGAGTGCTATGGAAGGCTCTGGATGAGAGAGAGATTGGAGGGCGGGGGGGAGATGGGGAAGAGAGGGAGGGGAGGCTGGCAGAGAGGAGGTGGGGGGGGGAGCTTTGAGGCTGTGACAGATGGAGGGAGGGGGAGAGGCGTGTGGAGAGGGAGGGAGGCTGGGAGAGGGGAGAAGGGGTGAGGCTGAGGGAGAGGGGGGAGTGAGAGAGGCTGGGAGAGAGAGGGGGAGGGGAGGCTGGGAGACGCGGAGAGAGGGGAGGGAGGCTGGGAGAGAGGGGGGAGGAGGCTGCGAGAGAGGGGGGGAGGGGAGGCTGGGAGACGCGGAGAGAGGGGAGGAGGCTGGGAGAGAGAGGGGGAGGGAGGCTGGGAGAGGGGAGGGAGANGGGGGAGGCTGGGAGAGGGGGAGGGAGAGGGGGGAGGCTGGGAGAGGGGGGGGGAGGCTGGGAGAGGGGGAGGGAGAGGGGGGAGGCTGGGAGAGGGGAGGGAGAGGGGGGAGGCTGGGAGAGGGGGGGGGAGGCTGGGAGAGGGGAAGGGAGAGGGGGAGGGAGAGGGGGGAGGCTGGGAGAGAGGGGGGGGGAGGCTGGGAGAGGGGAGGGAGAGGGGGGAGGCTGGGAGAGGGGGGGGAGGGGGGAGGCTGGGAGAGGGGGAAGGGAGAGGGGGGGAGGCTGGGAGAGAGGGGGGGGGAGGCTGGGAGAGGGGGAGGGAGAGGGGGGGAGGCTGGGAGAGAGAGGGGTGAGGCTGGGATAGTGAGAGGGGGAGGGAGGCTGGGAGAGGGGGAAGGGAGAGGGGGAGGGAGGCTGGGAGAGGGGAGGGAGAGGGGGGAGGCTGGGAGAGGGGAGGGAGGCTGGGAGAGGGGGAAGGGAGAGGGGGAGGGAGGCTGGGAGAGGGGAAGGGAGAGGGGGAGGGAGAGGGGGGAGGAGGCTGGGAGAGGGGGAGGGAGAGGGGGAGGGAGGCTGGGAGAGGGGGAAGGGAGAGGGGAGGGAGGCTGGGAGACGCGGGGAGAGGATGCTGAGAGAGAGTGGGGGAGGCTGGAGAGAGAGGGGGAGGGAGGCTGGGAGACGGAGCGAGCTGGGGAAGAGGGGGTGCTGTGTGACTGGAGGCTGTGTGACTGGGGGCAGGGAACTAATCCTGTGGTGGTGGTGGTGGAGGGGTGTGTGAGAGAAGCCGAGAGGACAGTGCCGCTGCTGTTGCTGCTTGTGGGAGTGATGGGGGGGGAGGCATGGGAAGGCGAGCAGGGAGGGTGTGGGGGCGGAGTGCGGGTGGTGGTGTGGTGAGAGATGAGAGTGGGGGTGGGGTGGGTGGCTGTTGTGTTGCTGGCGGGCTGGAGAGGGGGAGGTGCATGCCCAAGTTGGCAGCGTCTTATTCTTGGTTCTTTCGGTAAAGTCACGCAGAAAGAAAATGTCAGCTCGGAGAGAGACACAGAGAGAGAGACACATAGAGAGAGAGAGACACACAGAGAGACACAGAGAGAGAGACACACGCAGAGATACAGAGAGAGAGACACAGAGAGACAGAGTGTGTGTGTGTGAGAGTGTGTGTGTGAGTGAGTGTGAGAGTGTGTGTGAGTGAGTGTGTGAGAGCGAGTGCGTGAGCGAGTGTGTGAGCGAGTGTGTGAGAGTGTGTGTGAGTGAGTGTGAGAGTGTGAGTGAGTGTGTGTGAGTGAGTGTGTGAGAGCGAGTGTGTGAGAGCGAGTGCGCGAGTGAGTGTGAGAGTGTGTGTGAGCGAGTGTGTGAGCGAGTGTGTGAGAGTGAGTGTGAGAGTGTGTGTGAGTGAGTGTGTGTGAGTGAGTGTGTGAGAGCGAGTGCGTGAGCGAGTGAGCGAGTGTGTGAGAGTGTGTGTGAGTGAGTAGCCCAGGGTGGTGGCGTTTGTGCACAGACTGCCCTATATGACATCACAACAACAGTCTGGACCACTGGACGGGTTCCGCAGGACTGGAAGGATGCCCTGGTGGTCCCCTCTTTAAGAAGGGGGACCGTACCGACTGTAACAACTACAGGGGCATCTCACTCCTCAGTGTGCCGGGTAAGGTCCTGGCAAGGATTATTCAACATCGCCTTGCTAGGCACGCTGAGGAGAGGCTTGCGGAGCCCAATGCGGTTTCAGGAAAGCGCGGTCCTGCACAGATGCCATATTTTCTGTCCGTCTGCTACAGCAGAGGTGTAGGGAATTCCAACAAGACCTACATCTCTGCTTTATTGACCTGGTCAAGGCCTATGATACCATCAGTAGGACTGGGCTCTGGGTTGTTCTTCGTGCTTTCGGAGTCCCTGACCCTCTGCTCACGATCATTAAGGACCTTCATGATGGTGAGCGGGCCCGGGTAAAACTACGTGGCCGGGAGTCGGAGCCTTTCCCTGTACACCTTGGGGTGCGACAGGGATGTCCTCTGGCTCCCACATTATTTAACATCTATTTTGACCGCGTAGTTCGTGAAGCCTTCAATAGCTGTACCGGGGGAATTTCCATTTGGTACAGATATAATGGAGGCTGATCGATGCCCGGGTGCGATCAAGGGATGGCTCCCTATTGGTCAACCACGTTATGTATGCCGATGATTTGGTAGTAGCTGCTCATTCAGAAGAGGAGTTGGAGACGCTGCTGCTGAGACTGGAGCGTGCCACTAAGAGGTGGGGCCTTACCATCAGCCCCACCAAAACTAAGCATCTACCTGGGTATTTTGTACCATCGGACACTCCACCCTACAACTCCCAATTGGAGATGGGGCAGTTGTGGAGAGAGTGGAGAGTTTCCCATACCTGGGCAGTGTGCTTATGACCGGCTCCAGTTTATCAGCAGAGGTCTCACTCCGAATCAGTCGAGCGGCAATATCTTTTCATCGGTTGCGTAACGCTGTGTGGAAGCTACCTGGTCTGTTGCTCGCACGAAGCTTCAGGTCTTCTCGGCCACGGTCATTCCCTCCCTTCTCTACGCTTGCGAAACGTGGACCCCCTAGTGGAGCATCTTCGCCGGTTGGAAACATTTAGGCTGGCCTGCCTACGATCCATCCTGGGTGTAACCAGGCTGGATTGTGTGAGGAGCTCACAAGTCCTTGAAAGATCTGGGCAAAGTCCATCAGTGAGCTCTTCCGGCAGGCAAGGCTGCGTTGGCTGGTCATGTAGCCGCATGCCAGCCACCGCATGCCTAAACAGCTTTTGTTCGGCCGGATCGAGGGGGCTAAACGGGCGCGGCACGGGCTAGAGAAGAGATGGAGTGATGTGGTACAGGAGGACGTGGAGCTGAGTGGACTTGCGATGACTGGTACCAGCGGTGTCAAGATCGGCCTCAGTGGAGGAGGCTCGTGAAGGACGCTACTGGGCAGTTGGAGGCAATCGCCCTCCAACAACAACGGAGGGCGGAGGAGCGACGCTCACAACAACGAGCGGAGCGCCGGGTGGCTAAAGCACAGCAAGTTGGTACAGTAGGGGCACAGGTGGCGCATCAGCCAGTCATCTCGGTCATCTCAGTCAGTCGACCCGTGGCACCTGGGTCTGCCCCGTGACCTCCTGCCAGCGGGCGTTCGACACTTCACGTGGCCTCAAGGTGCACATGGCCTGGCACAAGCGTCGTGGTGACGTCACCGCCACTTAGTGGCGAATGGCGGTTGTTGTTGTTGTGTGTGTGTAGAGTGTGATGAGTGTGTGAGNGTGAGTGAGTGTGTACTGAGTGTGTGTGTGATGTNAGGTGTGAGTGAGTGTGTGTGTGTGAGAGAGTCGACCCGTGTGTGTAGTGTGAGAGAGAGTGTGTGGGTGAGTGTGAGTGAGTGAGTGAGTGAGTGTGTGAGTGAGTGTGAGTGAGGTGTGTGTGAGAGTGTGTGTGAGAGTGAGTGTGTGTGGGTGAGTGTTNGGTTGAGGGTGNGGTGAGTGTGTGTGTGTGATGGTGAGAGTGCGTGTGAGTGAGTGTGAGTGGTTGAGAGAGTGTGATGAGTGTGTGAGAGTGAGTGTGTGTGAGAGTGTGTTACTGAGTGTGTGAGTGTGTGTGTGAGTGTGTGTGTGAGTGTGTGAGAGTGACTGTGTGAGTGAGTGTGTGAGTGAGTGTGTGTGTTAGTGAGTGAGTGTGTGAGTGAGTGTGTGAGGGTTTTATGAGTGAGTGAGTGTGTGAGTGTGTTAGTGAGAGTGTGTGTGAGTGTGTGTGAGTGTGTGTGTTAGTGAGTGTGTTGTGAGTGTGTTTGTGAGTGTGTGTGTTAGTGAGTGTGTTTGTGAGTGTGTGTGTGAGTGAGTGTGTGAGTGTGAGTGAGTGTGTTACTGAGTGAGTCAGTGCGTGAGAGTGTGTGTGAGTGTGTGAGTGAGTGTGTGTGTTAGAGTATGTGTGAGTGAGTGTGTGTGAGTGTGTTAGTGAGTGTGTGTGTTAGTGTCTGAGTGTGNGTGAGAGTGTGTGTGAGAGTGTGTGTGAGAGTGTGAGTGAGTGTGTGAGAGTGTGAGAGTGAGTGGTGTGTGTGTGTGAGTGAGTGTGAGAGTGAGTCAGTGTGTGTGAGTGAGAGTGTGAGTGACTGAGTGTGTGTGAGAGTGAGTGTGTGAGAGAGTGAGTGTGTGTGTGTTACTGAGTGTGTGTGTGAGTGAGTGTGTGAGTGANTGTGTGTGTGTGTTTGTTACTGAGTGTGTGTGTGAGTGAGTGTGTGAGAGTGTTACTGAGTGAGTGTGTGAGAGTGTGTGTGAGTGTGTTACTGAGTGAGTGTGTGANTGTGAGTGTGTGAGTGTGAGAGTGTGTGTGTTACTGAGTGTGTGTGAGAGTGAGTGAGTGAGTGTGTGAGTGAGTGAGTGANTGTGTGAGTGAGTGAGTGGTGGTGAGGTGTGAGTGTGTGATGGTGTGTGAGTGAGTGTGAGTGAGTGAGTGTGTGAGTGTGTGAGTGTGTGTGTGAGTCAGTGCGTGAGTGAGTGCGTGAGTGAGTGAGCATGTATAGTGTAGTGTATAGTGTAGTGTATAGTATAGTGTATAGTGTAGTGTATAGTATAGTGTATAGTGTAGCGTATAGGAGTCCAGGAACCGGTTCAGATAATCGTCACTGGTTTGTGTTGGCCGTGAGCGGGAATCGAACCCGGGTTGCCGGGTTCATAGCGCTAACCACTACACCCACCGCTCCCCATCTCACACACGCTCACACACCCACGTCACCCTCCCACCCACCCTCCCTCCCCTCTCGTGTCGTCACAGCCTTCTGCTGCCCTCGTCACGTGGTGGGGGGAGGCAGTGATGGTGGTTCGGGCAGGGCACGCGCCAGACAGACAGAGAGTCTACGGGGTTTCCCACCCCCGCCCCTTCCCCCTTGCCCTGCCCCTCCCCCCGTGAGAGTCGTGATCCTCGTGTGATCGGAGGAGTGTAGGGGGGGTGTGGGGGGTGGGGGGACACGTGGGAGGGGGGGCCCGTGGGGGGGGGGACACGTGGGAGGGGGGACACGTGGGAGGTGGGTGGGGACACGTGACGTTGTTTTGTGCCACTACTCCCCACTACCCCCCCACTACACCCCCCCACTACCCCCCCCACTACCCCCCTCCACTTCACACAAAGACAACGCATAGCCCAGGACCGATTCGCATAATAATCGTCACTGTTTAAAGCTTCTTTCGTGACTGCAGGGATTCATCTTCTTCTTGGTTCTTTCGGTAAAGTCATCACGTAGAATGGAAATAATAAAATAATAAAAATTAAACATAATAAAATAAGACAGAATCTGTCTTCTCGACAGACCTGTTCTTCACCTGAGGACGGCTGCTTGCGTTGTGGCCGAAACGTCGTGAGAATAATTTTATGATGTTGTATTTTTATTATTTTATTATTTCCCTTCTACGTGATGACTTTACCGAAAGAACCAAGAAGATGAATCGTCACGTTGGTGGCCGTGAGCGGGAATCGAACTCGGGTCGCCGGGTTTCGTGGCGCTAACCACTACACCCACCGCTCCCCACTACACACAAAGACGACGCGTAGCCCAGGACCGGTTCGGATAAAGAATCGTCACTTGGGCAGAGGTCGCAAATGGGTTTTGATTCTTTACCCGTACCCGGCCGTACCCGTACCCTACCCGTACCCGGCCGGGTACGGGTAGGGTACGGGTATCGGGTACCTGATTGCGACCTCTGGGATGAAGCCATGTTGCAGGCGCGGGTTGGTTTGTTTTTGGAACTTGAATTGTGAGAAGAGACAAGACGTTGGGAAATGAGTGACAAACGGTGACTCACCAGTGACTCACGGTCTACCCGTACCCGTACCCGGCGGGAACGGGTTTCCCCGGTATCGGGTAGGGTACGGGTATCGAGTAGGGTACGGGTATCGGGTAGGGTATGGGTATCGGGTAGGGTATGGGTATCGGGTAGGGTACGGGTATCGAGTAGGGTATGGGTATCGAGTAGGGTACGGGTATCGGGTAGGGTATGGGTATCGGGTAGGGTATGGGTATCGGGTAGGGTAGGGTATCGGGTATCGGGTAGGGTACGGGTATCGAGTACGGGTATCGGGTATGGGTATCGGGTAGGGTATAGGGTAAAAGGTAGGGTACGGGTAGGGTAGGGTATCGGGTAGGGTAGGTAATCGGGTAGGGTACGGGTACGGGTATCGGGTAGGGTACGGGTATCGGGTAGGGTAGGGTATCGGGTAGGGTAGGTAGGGTATCGGGTAGGGTATAGGGTATAAGGTAGGGTAGGGTACGGGTATCGGGTACGGGTATCGGGTAGGGTAGGGTATCGGGTAGGGTATAGGGTATAAGGTAGGGTACGGGTATAGGGTAGGGTAGGGTACGGGTATCGGGTAGGGTATGGGTATAGGGTAGGGTATCGGGTAGGGTTTTGGGTATAAGGTAGGGTAGGGTACGGGTATCGGGTACCCGGTTGCGACCTCTGGATGTGGGACGTGTCGTGTAGGAGGAGGATGAGGAAATCTTCCGCATTGCATTCGACTGTGCAGCTGTTTGCAAACTCAGCAGCAGCAGCAGCAGCGTCAACGCATAATCTGTGTAACCTTGAAGAGAGGGCAAGGGAGGGTGAGGGGGTAAGGGAGGGGTGAGGGGGGTGTGGGAGGGGTGAGGGGGGTGGGGGGGGGTTGGGGGGGGTGTGGGAGGGGTGAGGGGGGTGTGGGAGGGGTGAGGGAGGGGTGAGGGGGGTGAGGGCGGGGTGAGGGGGGTGTGGGAACGTGGCAATGCGAATCGCAAAATGGAGGCCAGCGCTGTGGGTTTGTGGGTTAGCGTGGAGGGGTGGGAGGGTGGGAGGGTGGGAGGAGGGAGGGTGGGTGGGTGGGTGACGTGGGTGTGTGAGCGTGTGTGAGATGGGGAGCGGTGGGTGTAGTGGTTAGCGCTATGAAGCCTGGCGACCCGGGTTCGATTCCCGCTCACGGCCAACACCAGTGACCATTATCTGCACCGGTTCCTGGGACTCCTATACGCTACTCTACTATACACTACACTATACACTACACTACTATACGCTACTCTACTATACACTACACTATACACTACACTATACACTACACTATACACTACACTACTATACACTACACTACTATACACTACACTACTTTACACTACTATACACTACACTACTATACACTACCCTCTCTACTACTTTACACTATACACTACACTACTATACACTACACTATACACTACACTACTATACACTACACTATACACTACACTATACACTACACTATACACACTACCCTACTATACACTATTATACACCACACTACTATACACTACACTATACACTACACTATACACTACACTATACACCACATACTATACACTACACACTATACACTACACTATACACTACTATACACTATACTATACACACACACTACACTACTATACACTACACTACTATACACTACACTATACACTACACTATACACTACACTATTATACACTATTATACACCACACTACTATACACTACACTATACACCACACCTATACACTACACTACTATACACTACACTACTATACACTACTATACACTACTTTACAATATACTACTATACACCACACTACTATACACTACACTACTATACACTACACTACTATACACCACACTACTATACACTACTTTACACTACACTACTATACACAACACTATTATACACCACTATACACTACACTATTATACACTACTTTACACTACACTACTATACACTACACTACTATACACCACACTACTATACACTACTATACACCACACCACTATACACTACACTACTATACACTACACTATACACTACACTACTTTACACTACACTACTATACACAACACTATTATACACTGCACTATTATACACAACACTATTATACACTGCACTACTATACACTACTTTACACTACACTACTATACACTACTATACACCACACCACTATACACTACACTACTATACACTACACTACTATACACCACACCACTATACACTACACTACTATACACCACACCACTATACACTACACTACTATACACTACACTACTATACACAACACTATACACTACACTATACACTACACTACTATACACTACTATACACCACACCACTTTACACTACACTACTATACACACCACTATACACTACACTATACACTACTATACATTACACTACTATACACTACACTACTATACACTACTATACACTACACTACTATACACTACTATACACTACACTACTATACACCACACTACTATATACTACTATACACCACACCACTATACACTACACTAGACGGTCGAGGGAGGGAGGGAGGAGTCGGAGGCGATGTCGAGGGGGTTTGTAACGAGTGGAAGTGAGTCACAAAACTATTTTAAAATAAAAACTGGAGCTCGTTTTTTTTTTTTCTGCGGTTCGGTTTTCAACGGGTAAGAACGGTCTGAAATCGTGTTTAGTTTTTGTTGTTGAACCGAATTCGAAACGCAGCCCTTTTTAAATCCTTTATATTAAGTTCGCTTGCTTGCTTGCTTGCGTGCTTGCTTGCGTGCTTGCTTGCTTGCTTACGACCGTGCAAATCTTTCGGTCGTTTTTTAACCCACTTCCCCGTGATCCAATCGAGCTGACGTTTTGCACACAGACTCGTTGTGCGTGACAATTAATGTTCGTGAAAAAAATTTCTAAATTTTACACTGTTTAGGGAAAACAAATTAAATATTTAATTACCAATTGCTTAATACTGGCAGACAATCATCTGACCCATAGGTGGCAGCCATCTCAAGCCAGAGGACGAGAGGACTCTAGCCGCCACGCATATAAAGGATTTATAGTGAAAAACTTTGTTTTTACGGGTTTACTTGTTGTGTTCACCGGGGTGCGCGTGATGGTGACGTCACCACGGCGATCGTGCCGTGCCGGTCGGACTTTCGAGGCCACGTGAAGTGTCGAACGCTTCGCTCAGCCACCCACTCGCTCAATTACTCGCCCACTCAAATGCCCGCACGCTCAACCAACCACTCACTCAACCATCCACCCACTCAACCACTCGCATACCCACTCAGCCACCCACTCGCTCAATTACTAGCCCACTCAAATGCCCGCATGCTCAACCACCCACCCACTCAACCACTGGCATACCCACTCAGCCACCCACTCGCTCAATTAATAGCCCACTCAACTTCCGCACGCTCAACCACCCACCTACTCAACCACCCACCCACTCAACCACCCACCCACTCAACCACCCACCCACTCGCATATCCACTCAGCCACCCACTCAATTCCTCACCCACTCAACCACCCACCCACTCAACCACCCACTCAATTCCTCACCCACTCCAAGCACTCGCCCACACAACAACAACACCCGCCTTTCGCCACTCAGCGATGGTGGCATTGTGCTGTGTGCCTTTTGGCGTTCTCTGGACTAACACTGCCACCCCCCACCCCTCACCTCTCACCACCACCACCTTGCCACCTCCTCACCACCACCACCTCCTCTCCATACCCCCCCCACCTCACCACCCCCCCACCTCACCACCACCTCTTCGCTACCTCACCACCACCTCACCACCACTTTACCCCCCCGCCTCCTCCTCACCCCCCCCACCTCACCACCACCCCCCCTACCTCACCACCACCTACCTCCACCACCACCTCACCACCACCTCACCACCACCACCTCACCACCCCCCGCCCCACCTCACCACCACCACTTCACCACCCCGCCCCCTTCCCACCCCCTCCACCTCACCACCTCCCCCCCCCACCACCTCACCACCACCTCACTACCCCCGCCTCCTCACCACCCCCACCCCCCCCCTCCTCACCACCCCCCTCCCTACCTCACCACCACCTACCTCCACCACTACCTCACCACCACCTCACTACCCCCCGCCTCCTCACCACCACCTCANCCCCCCCCCCACCTCCAGGTACGGCCGCGTGGAGAGCGTCAAGATCCTGCCCAGGCGCGGCTCTGAGGGCGGCGGCATGGCGGCGTTCGTCGACTTTGTGGACATCAAGAGCGCGCAGAAGGCCCATGATGCGTCGCACCAGATGGGCGAGCGCGAGCTCCGCACCGACTACAACGAGCCCGGCGCCACCGCCGTCGCCTGCACCGCAGCCGCCGGCGGCATCGGCGTCGGCATCGGCGGCGTCGGAGGAGGAGAGGGGTGGGCGGCCTTGTCGGGGCGGCGGGGGAGGGGCGACGACCTCGTCGTCGTCGTCGTCTTCGGCGTCGTCGGCGCCGGCGGGCGGCAACGCCGGCGCCAGCGCCGCCGCCTCCTCCTCCGGCCTCCTCCTCCTGCTCTCCTCGCCTCGGCGGCCGCGATGGCGGCGGCGGCACGCGGAGTCGCGCGGCAGGAGGGCGCGGAGGGTCGTCCGGCATCGGCGGGCGATGGCGACGGGGGGAGGAGGAGGAGGAGGAGGAGGGGGAGCCGCGTCGATGAGCGGAGACGGAGGTGCCGGGGCGAATGTTTCGGGTTACCCGGCGCCGGGTTTGCACCACACGCGGGGAGACGGGAGATACGACAGGAGGCTTGAAGGGTGAGTATCTTTGCCTCTGAGTCCACCATCGCGACGACCGGCACGCTCGCTCGCTCGTTCGCTCGCTCGTTCGCTCGCCCGCGATCGGAGCCAGGATTTTCAGGTGGGGGGGGGGGGGCAGCCCCTTCAGCAACGAAACATGATAGAGGAGTTTTTAGTAAGTAAGGAGTTGTCCCTTGCTTTTTATTTTCGACGCGTGTGCGGCGATGGCGCAGCCATCGATCGAGGGTCGAATTCACGACGGCCGTGTGGGTGGTTGTGGTTCACTGTGGCCGTGTGGGTGGGTGAGGTTCACGAGCAGTGTGGGTGGGTGAGGTTCACGGTGGCCGTGTGGGTGGGTGAGGTTCACGATGGCCGTGTGGGTGGGTGAGGTTCACTGTGGCCGTGTGGGTGGGTGGGGTTCACGGCGGCCGTGTGGGTGGGTGGGTTCACGATGGCCGTGTGGTGGGTGGGGTTCACGGCGGCCGTGTGGGGTTCACGATGGCCGTGTGGGTGGGTGGGGTTCACAACGGCCGTGTGGGTGGGTGAGGTTCACGAGCCGTGTGGGTGGGTGAGGTTCACGAGCCGTGTGGGTGGGTGAGGTTCACGGTGGCCGTGTGGGTGGGTGAGGTTCACGAGCCGTGTGGGTGGGTGAGGTTCACGGCGGCCGTGTGGGTGGGTGAGGTTCACAATGGACGTGTGGGTGGGTGGGGTTCACGGTGGCCGTGTGGGTGGGTGAGGTTCACGGCGGCCGTGTGGGTGGGTGGGGTTCACAATGGACGTGTGGGTGGGTGGGGTTCACGGCGGCCGTGTGGTGGGTGGGGTTCACGGCGGCCGTGTGGTTGGTGGGGTTCACGGCGGCCGTGTGGGTGGGTGGGGTTCACGGCGGCCGTGTGGGTGGGTGGGGTTCACGGCGGCCGTGTGGGTGGGTGGGGTTCACAACGGCCGTGTTGAGGTTCACGAGCCGTGTGGGTGGGTGAGGTTCACGGTGGCCGTGTGGGTGGGTGAGGTTCACGATGGCCGTGTGGGTGGGTGAGGTTCACGAGCGTGTGGGTGGGTGAGGTTCACGAGCCGTGTGGTTGGTTGGGTTCACGGTGACCGTGTGGGTGGGTGAGGTTCACGGTGGCCGTGTGGGTGGGTGAGGTTCACGATGGCCGTGTGGGTGGGTGGGGTTCACGGCGGCCGTGTGGGTGGGTGGGGTTCACGGCGGCCGTGTGGGTGGGGTTCACGGCGGCCGTGTGGTGGGTGGGGTTCACGGCGGCCGTGTGGGTGGGTGAGGTTCACAATGGACGTGTGGGTGGGTGGGGTTCACGGTGGCCGTGTGGGTGGGTGAGGTTCACGGCGGCCGTGTGGGTGGGTGGGGTTCACAATGGACGTGTGGGTGGGTGGGGTTCACGGCGGCCGTGTGGGTGGGTGGGTTCACGGCGGCCGTGTGGGTGGGTGGGGTTCACGGCGGCCGTGTGGGTGGGTGGGGTTCACGGCGGCCGTGTGGGTGGGTGGGGTTCACGGCGGCCGTGTGGGTGGGTGGGGTTCACAACGGCCGTGTGGGTGGGTGAGGTTCACGAGCCGTGTGGGTGGGTGAGGTTCACGGTGGCCGTGTGGGTGGGTGAGGTTCACGATGGCCGTGTGGGTGGGTGAGGTTCACGGTGGCCGTGTGGGTGGGTGAGGTTCACGATGGCCGTGTGGGTGGGTGAGGTTCACTGTGGCCGTGTGGGTGGGTTGACGATGGCCGTGTGGGTGGGTGGGGTTCACGATGGCCGTGTGGGTGGATGAGGTTCACGATGGTCGTGACGGGGACTGTCTGGCAGTCTCTTTGGGTTTTCTGTGAGGGGTTCATCTTGGCCTTGTCAGGTTCGTGGGGCTGATGTACGCATGGATTAACGAGTGAGCGAGAGAAGAGTCAGGGCTCATGTTGGTCCAGGAGGATGTGGAGATGAGTGGTCAACGGATCGCCCTCTGTGGAGGAGGAGGCTGACTGGGCAGTACCAGGCTAGGTGCACCTTGAGGCTACCGGGCAGTTTGGGAGGCAGTCGCTCACAACAACGAGCGGAGCGCCGGGCGGCTAAAGCACCGCGAGTTGGCACAGTAGGGGGCACAGGTGGTGCATCGGCCAGTCATCTCAAGTCAGTCGACCCGTGGCACCTGCCGGGTCTGCCCCGTGACCTCTTGCCGGCGGGTGTTCGACACTTCACGTGGCAGCCTCAAGGTGCACATGGCCTGGCACAAGCGTCGTGGTGACGTCACCGCCACTTAGTGGTGAATGGCGGTTGTTGTTGTTGTGTGCGTGTGGGAGTGGTAGTGGTGCGTTTAGCGTTACGCTTCGATTCCCGCTCACGGCCAACACCACCGGTGACGATTATCTGAACCGGTCCCGGGCCTCCCTAGGTCGACTCGGCCTCAAATGAGTAGCACCTGGTGCGGCGGTGTGTAGTAAACATCGCCACTGGGGAGACAAAGGCGGCCGGGCGTGGTGCTGGCCACCCAACCCGGCTGCGGTGATGGTGGCGGTGGTGGTGATGGTGGTGGTGGTGATGGTGATGGTGGCGGTGATGGTGATGATGGTGGTGATGGTGGTGGTGATGGTGGTGGTCGGCACGGCAGCAGCTGTGAGCTTTGGCTGGCGCGGGCATCGTGCCACCACCACCACCACCACGGAGAGGAGTGACCGGTTTTCGGCATGCAGCGGATCGGTAGCCGCGGTCGCAAGGGGGTGGAGGGAGGGAGAAGCTGAAGACTTTAAAAGCTTCTCGCTCTCTGTCGACCTTGTTGAGGCCTGGGGGGGTGGTGGTGGTTCGGCTGTTTGTGTCTTCGTGGGGGGGTGGCGGTCTCTGTGCGCGTTGACGACGACTCATCTCGACGGCTTTAAAAATGTTAAATCTCACCTCCCGTTCCCCGAACTTTGATCTCTTCTCGACACGCGTGCGTACGTATGCGCGCAGGCACACACGCAGACGCGCACGCACACGCGCACACACACGCGCACACATACACGCACACGCACGCGCACGCAAGCACACACACACCACACACACCACACGCACCACACGCACCACACCACACCCACTCCACCACGCCGAGGTAGCTTTGAGAAACGGGGGGGCGGAGGTGGCAGTCCAAAAAGTGGCGGATTTGGATCTACGACGCTGCACCGGCTACGGATTCTGCCAGGCTGCTTGACGCTGTTGGTGGTGGTGGTGGTGACGATGGCGGTGGCGTGGTGGCGATGGTGGTGGCGACGGTGGTGGCGACGGTGGATTTTCGGAGGAAGGCGACGTTACGATCTCCGCCATCAAGTTCTCCCGGGATCTGCCTACGATTTCAAACCGTGGATCGTGATCGCCAAAACCCGTGGATCTAGTACCGTGGACTGCCTAGGATTCTAACCACCGCTCGCTACAAACTCACGGATCTAGTACCGGGGACTGCCTACGATTCCAATCACCGCTCGCTACAAACTCATGGATCTAGTACCGGGGACTGGCTACGATTCCAATCACCGCACGCTACAAACTCACGGATCTAGTACCGGGGACTGCCTACGATTCCAATCACCGCTCGCTACGAACTCATGGATCTAGTACCGGAGATTGTCTACGATTCTAATCACCGCTCGCTACGAACTCATGGATCTAGTACCGGAGATTGTCTACGATTCCAGTCACCGCTCGCTACAAACTCACGGATCTGGTACGGGGACTGTCTACGATTCTAATCACCGCTCGCTACGACCTCACGGATCTAGTGCCGTGGATTGTCTACACTTCTAGTAACTGCTCGCTACAAACTCACGGATCTAGTACCGGGGATTGTCTACGATTCCAATCACCGCTCCCAATGACCTCACGGATCTCGTACCGTGGATTGTCTACGATTCTAATCACTGCTCGCTACGAACCTCACGGATCTAGTACCGGGGACTGCCTACGATTCCAATCACCGCTCGCTACAAACTCACGGATCTCGTACTGGGGATTGTCTACGATTCCAATCACCGCTCGCTACAAACTCACGGATCTCGTACCGTGGATTGTCTACGATTCTAATCACCGCTCACTACGAACCTCACGGATCTAGAACCGGGGATTGTCTATGATTCCAATCACCGCACGCTCCAATCTCACGGATCTCGTACCGTGGATTGTCTACGATTCTAGTAACCGCACGCTCCAAACTCACGGATCTAGAACCTGGGATTGTCTGATTCAAATCACCGCCCGCTACAAACTCACGGATCTCGTACCGGGGATTGGCTACGATTTTAGCCACCGCTCACTACAAACTCACGGATCTAGAACCTGGATTGTCTATGATTCCAGCCACCGCTCGCTACAAACTCACGGATCTCGTACCGGGTATTGTCTACGATTCTAATCACCGCTCGCTCCAAACTCACGGATCTAGTACCGTGGATTGTCTACGCTTCTAGTAACCGCTCGCTACAAACTCACGGATCTCGTACCGGAGATTGTCAACGATTCTAATCACCGCTCCCAATGACCTCACGGATCTCGTACCGTGGATTGTCTATGATTCTAGTAACCGCTCGCTCCAAACTCACGGATCTAGAACCTGGGATTGTCTATGATTCCAATCACCGCTCGCTACAAACTCACGGATCTCGTACCGTGGATTGTCTACGATTCCAGCCACCGCACGCTCCAAACTCACGGATCTCGTACCGTGGATTGTCTATGATTCCAGCCACCGCTCGCTACAAACTCACGGATCTAGTACCGGGGATTGTCTACGATTCTAACCACCGCTCGCTACAAACTCACGGATCTAGAACCTGGGATTGTCTACGATTCTAACCACCGCTCGCTACAAACTCACGGATCTAGAACCTGGATTGTCTATGATTCAAATCACCGCCCGCTACAAACTCACGGATCTCGTACCGGGGATTGCCTACGATTCTATCCACCGCTCCCAATGACCTCACGGATTTAGTGCCGGGGATTGGCTACGATTCAAATCACCGCTCGCTGCAAACTCACGGATCTAGAACCGGGGATTGTCTACGATTCTAGTAACCGCTCGCTACAAACTCACGGATCTCGTACCGGGATTGTCTACGATTCCAATCACCGCACGCTCCAAACTCATGGATCTCGTACCGTGGATTGTCTATGATTCGAATCACCGCCCGCTGCAAACTCACGGATCTAGAACCGGGGACTGCCTACGATTCTAACCACCGCTCGCTACAAACTCACGGATCTCGTACCGGGGATCGTCTACGATTCTAGTAACCGTTCGCTACAAATTCGCAGATCTAGAACCCATGAGACCCACGCGGCCACCGTCACCAAAACGTGGATGTTATGTATTTCCCTTGACGACACCGGATGAACACAGCGGTCTGTCGCCAACGACGCTCGGATTACCCACGTAGCGACGCTAAAAATCGTAGAAAGGCCAATCGCTTGTTTATTTGTCAAATTGCTTCTGCTTAATGCTGGCGCTGTTGTCGGGGGGTCGCCGCACTGGGAAGTGCTCCTCCGACTTCTGCTCACTCACGGCGGTGGTGGCGGTGGTGGTGGTGGTTGCGGTGGTGGGGGTGGCGGCGTTGGTGGGGGGGCGGTGATTTGGCGATCGACGCTACGCCGCGCTCCGAACCCGGCGGAGACACGAGTTCGATTCCCGCGCTCACGGCCAACGCCGGTGACGGTTATCGGGACCCGGTCCTGGGCCTCCCCTAGGTCGAATGGGACTAAAATGAGTGTGCACGGTGCGCAGTGGTGAACATCATCGCCACCCGGGGTCAGACAGAGGCGGCCGGGGCGTGTGTGCCGCAGTGCCGGTATCCTTCACAGGTGCTGCTCGCTACTAACAGCACTTGCCCCAACAGTCTGTTAAGGCTATACTTGGGGGACCTGTGTCTTTGTTTTGGTGGTGGTGGTGATGGTGACGATGATAAGTGCAGAGAAGGCTTACGAAGGGAAAGGCCCTCCCTGACCCAGCAGCGGATGGAACCTGGCCCCGTACGATCCACCCGCAGAAACCAACACGCCCGTTGGTAGTTCCACCGTAAGCCAGAGGTCGCAACCGGTACCCGATACCCGTACCCTACCCGATACCCGGGTACCCGTACCCGGCCGGGTACAGGTACCCGTTTGCGACCCTGGTGCGGCCGGGTACGGGTAGGCCGTGAGTCACCGGTGAGTCACCGTTTGTCACTCATTTCCCAACGTCTTGTCTCTTCTCACAATTCAAGTTCCTAGAATCAACCCACCCGCGCCTGCAACATGGCTTCATCCAGAGGTCGCAATCGGGTACCCGTACCCTACCCGTACTCGGCCGGGTACGGGTAGGGTACGGGTACAGCCGGGTACGGGTACCCGTTTGCGACCCTGGTGCGGCCGGGTACGGGTAAGGAATCAAAACCCGTTTGCGACCTCTGCCGTAAGCCCAAGCGAGCGATGAGAGGCGGGGGGCGGGGGGGTAGGGAACGACGTCAACTGACGTCACGCGCCCCCACTATCCACCCCCCCACCCACAGCCCCCCCCCACCACCTCCAGGCCCCACCCTCCACCACCAAGAAATTGCCACCAGGGTGAAGTCTCGCCAGTTGAACACGTAGGCTTGTTTATGAATAAAGTCTCGCCGATTATATACAGGGGACTCTTCTACTTATGAACAGTGTTGGGTTCCAGATAGTCCTGAACGATTTGGGGAAGATATCTCGTTGAGATTTTTCTGACAGTGCGTGGGAATTGCGATTTGATTTGCGGTTAAATTTTGCAGATGTAGATGCCACTGGTTCTTCATGTTTTGTAGATGTAGAAGCTACTGGTTCTTAATGTTTTGTAGATGTAGATGCCACTGGTTCTTAATGTTCTGTAGATGCCACTGGTTCTTTATGTCCTGCAGATGTAGATACCACTGGTTCTTCACGCACTGCAGATGTAGATGCCCACTGGTTCTTCACGTTCTGTAGATGTAGATGCCACTGGTTCTTCACGTTCTGCAGATGTAGATGCCACTGGTTCTTCACGTTATGTAGATGTAGATGCCACTGGTTCTTAATGTTCTGTAGATGCCACTGGTTCTTCATGTCCTGCAGATGTAGATACCACTGGTTCTTCACGTACTGCAGATGTAGATGCCACTGGTTCTTCACGTTCTGTAGATGTAGATGCCGCTGGTTCTTCACGTTCTGTAGATGTAGATGCCACTGGTTCTGCACGTTCTGCAGATGTAGATGCCACTGGTTCTTCACGTTCTGTAGATGTAGATGCCACTGTTCTTTCCGTTCTGTAGATGTAGATGCCACTGGTTCTTCACGTTCTGTAGATGTAGATGCCACTGGTTCTGCACGTTCTGCAGATGTAGATGCCACTGGTTCTTCACGTTCTGTAGATGTAGATGCTGCTGGTTCTTCACGTTCTGCAGATGGAGATGCCATTGGTTCTTCACCTTCTGTAGATGTAGATGCCACTGGTTCTTCACGTTCTGTAGATGTAGATGCTGCTGGTTCTTCACGTTCTGCAGATGGAGATGCCATTGGTTCTTCACGTTCTGCAGATGTAGATGCCACTGGTTCTTCACGTGCTGTAGATGCAGATGCCACTGGTTCTTCACGTTCTGTAGATGCCACTGGTTCTCGACGTTCTGCAAATGTAGATGCCACTGGTTCTTCATGTTCTATAGATGTAGATGCCACTGGTTCTTCACGTTCTGTAGATGTAGATGCCACTGGTTCTTCACGTTATGTAGATGTAGATGCCACTGGTTCTTCACGTTCTGTAGATGTAGATGCCACTGGTTCTTCACGTTCTGTAGATGTAGATGCCACTGGTTCTTCACGTTCTGTAGATGTAGATGCCACTGGTTCTTCACGTTCTGCAGATGTAGATGCCACTGGTTCTTCACGTTATGTAGATGGTAGATGCCACTGGTTTCTTAATGTTCTGTAGATGTAGATGCCACTGGTTCTTCATGTTCTGTAGATGTAGATGCCACTGGTTCTTCACTTTCTGCAGATGTAGATGCCACTGGTTCTTCATGTTCTGTAGATGTAGATGCCACTGGTTCTTCACGTTCTGCAGATGTAGATGCCACTGGTTCTTCACGTTCTGTAGATGTAGATGCCACTGGTTCTTCACGTGCTGTAGATGTAGATGCCACTGGTTCTTCACGTTCTGTAGATGTAGATGCCACTGTTCTTCACGTGCTGTAGATGTAGATGCCACTGGTTCTTCACGTTCTGTAGATGCCACTGGTTCTCGACGTTCTGCAAATGTAGATGGCCACTGGTTCTTCATGTTCTATAGATGTAGATGCCACTGGTTCTTCACGTTCTGTAGATGTAGATGCCACTGGTTCTTCACGTTCTGTAGATGTAGATGCCACTGGTTCTTCACGTTCTGTAGATGTAGATGCCACTGGTTCTTCACGTTCTGTAGATGTAGAATGCCCACTGGTTCTTCACGTTATGTAGATGTAGATGCCACTGGTTCTTAATGTTCTGTAGATGTAGATGCCACTGGTTCTTCATGTTCTGTAGATGTAGATGCCACTGGTTCTTCACTTTCTGCAGATGTAGATGCCACTGGTTCTTCATGTTCTGTAGATGTAGATGCCACTGGTTCTTCACGTTCTGCAGATGTAGATGCCATGGTTCTTCACGTTATGTAGATGTAGATGCCACTGGTTCTTCATGTTCTGCAGATGTAGAAGCTACTGGTTCTTAATGTTTTTTAGATGTAGATGCCACTGGTTCCGCACGTTCTGTAGATGTAGATGCCACTGGTTCTGCACGTTCTGCAGATGTAGATGCCACTGGTTCTTTCACGTTCTGTAGATGTAGATGCCACTGTTCTTTACGTCTGTAGATGTAGATGCCACTGTTTCTTCACGTTCTGTAGATGTAGATGCCACTGGTTCTTCACGTTCTGTAGATGTAGATGCCACTGGATCTTCACGTTCTGTAGATGTAGATGCTGCTGGTTCTTCACGTTCTGCAGATGGAGATGCCATTGGTTCTTCACGTTCTGCAGATGTAGATGCTACTGATTCTTCACGGTCTGTAGATGTAGATGCCACTGGTTCTTCACGTGCTGTAGATGTAGATGCCACTGGTTCTTCAAGTTCTGTAGATGCCACTGGTTCTTCACGTTCTGTAGATGTAGATGCCACTGGTTCTTCACGTTCTGTAGATGTAGATACCACTGGTTCTTAACGTTTTGTAGATGTAGATGCCACTGGTTCTTCACGTTTTACAAATGTAGATGCCACTGGTTCTTCACGTGCTGTAGATGTAGATGCCACTGGTTCTTCAAGTTCTGTAGATGCCACTGGTTCTTCACGTTCTGTAGATGTAGATGCCACTGGTTCTTCACGTTCTGTAGATGTAGATACCACTGGTTCTTCACGTTCTGTAGATGTAGATACCACTGGTTCTTCACGTTCTGCAGATGTAAAAGCCACTGGTTCTTCATGTTTTGTAGATGTAGATACCACTGGTTCTTCACGTTCTGCAGATGTAAAAGCCACTGGTTCTTCATGTTCTGTAGATGTAGATGCCACTGGTTCTTCATGTTTTGTAGATGTATATGCCACTGGTTCTTCATTTCTGTAGATGTAGATACCACTGGTTCTTCACGTTCTGTAGATGTAGATACCACTGGTTCTTTACGTTCTGCAGATGTAGAAGCTACTGGTTCTTCATGTTCTGTAGATGTATATACCACTGGTTCTTCACGTTCTGCAGATGTAGAAGCTACTGGTTCTTCATGTTTTGTAGATGTAGATGCCACTGGTTCTTCACGTTCTGCAGATGTAGATGCCACTGGTTCTTCACGTTCTGCAGATGTAGATGCCACTGGTTCTTCACGTTCTGTAGATGTAGATGCCACTGTTTCTTCACGTTCTGTAGATGTAGATGCCATTGGTTCTTCATGTTCTGTAGATGCTACTGGTTCTTCACGTTCTGTAGATGCCACTGGTTCTTCACGTTCTGCAGATGTAGATGCCACTGGTTCTTCACGTTCTGTAGATGTAGATGCCACTGGTTCTGCACGTTCTGTAGATGTAGATGCCACTGGTTCTTCACATTCTGTAGATGTAGATGCCACTGGTTCTTCGCGTTCTGCAGATGTAGATGCCACTGGTTCTTCACGTTCTGCAGATGTAGATGCCACTGGTTCTTCACGTTCTGTAGATGTAGATGCCACTGGTTCTTCACGTTCTGTAGGTGTAGATGCCACTGGTTCTTCACGTTCTGCAGATGTAGATGCCACTGGTTCTTCACGTTCTGTAGATGTAGATGCCACTGTTTCTTCACGTTCTGTAGATGTAGATGCCACTGGTTCTTCATGTTCTGTAGATGCTACTGGTTCTTCACGTTCTGTAGATGCCACTGGTTCTTCACGTTCTGCAGATGTAGATGCCACTGGTTCTTCACGTTCTGTAGATGTAGATGCCACTGGTTCTTTTTGTTTTGTTCTGGTGTTGCTTCAATTCCTGTAGATGTAGATGCCCACGGTTCTTCGCGTTCTGCATGTAGATGCCACTGGTTCTTCACGTTCTGCAGATGTAGATGCCACTGGTTCTTCATGTTTTGTAGATGTATATGCCACTGGTTCTTCACGTTCTGTAGGTGTAGATGCCACTGTTTCTCACGTTCTGTAGATGTAGATGCCACTGGTTCTTCACGTTCTGTAGCTGTAGATGCCACTGTTTTCACGTTCTGCATATGTAGATGCCACTGGTTCTGCACTTTCTGCAGATGTAGATGCCACTGGTTCTTCACGTTCTGTAGATGTAGATGCCACTGGTTCTTCACGTTCTGCAGATGTAGATGCCACTGGTTCTTCACGTTCTGTAGATGTAGATGCCACTGGTTCTTCACGTTCTGCAGATGTAGATGCCACTGGTTCTTTCACGTTCTGTAGCTGTAGATGCCACTGGTTCTCTCGTCATTCGTAGCTGTTGATGCCACTGGTTCTTCACGTTCTGTAGATGTAGATGGCACTGGTTCTTCACATTCTGCAGATGTAGATGCCACTGTTCTTCACATCCTGCAGATGTAGATGCCACTGGTTCTTCACAGAGATGTAGATGCCACTTTTTCTGCACTTTCTGCAGATGTAGATGCCACTGGTTCTTCACATCCTGCAGATGTAGATGCCACTGGTTCTCACATTCTGCAGATGTAGATGCCACTTTTTCTGCACTTTCTGCAGATGTAGATGCCACTGGTCTTCACATCCTGCAGAGGAGATGCCACTTTTCTGCACTTTCTGCAGATTAGATGCCACTGTTTCTTCACGTTCTGCAGATGTAGACGCTACTGGTTCTTCATGTTTTGTAGATGCCACTGGTTCTGATGTAGATGTAGATGCCACTGGTTCTTCACGTTCTATTGATGCCACTGATTCTTCACATTCTGCAGATGTAGTTGCCACTGGTTCTGCACTTTGCAGATGTAGATGCCACAACACTGCCATCTGGTGAACGGTAGTTGAACTTTCGACTCTCGGTCTGAACAGGCAACTGGACAAACGGGCGAGGTTTGTTCGTATCTCTGAACGATGTGTTCATGAGTAGAGGAGTCCCTGTGGTTCATGCTAAAAAACGTTCAATTACTCTATGAGACCTCCTTACCAGTGGCAAAATATAGTAGTAGTTTTTACCCTTTAAACTGGTACAAAACTGACCTTTGATACAAGGCATCATGTTTGCAATAACCGCAACAACAAGCAGTCAAATGCAAACAAAAAGAAACAACTCTGATGATGGTAAATGATATGCACTGTCCTTGAAGTTGATTAGTCCACACCCGAGACAGCTTCCTTAGAGCCTAGTCTCACATGGTGTTGGACCAGATGACGCCAAAAGGCGCACAACTCAAAAATCAGAGGAGAGAGCTCGGGGTAAGCATTGTGTTGCGGTTATTGCAAACATGATGCCTTGTATAAGGTGTCAGTTTTGTACCGTTTAAAGGGTAAAAACCTATTACTAAAACCTTCAATTGATGGGAATTACTCGTGCCGTGTATGGGAGAAACTGTTAAGAACGATAGGTCCAGACACACAGACGCACAACAAAGATCAAGATCACCATTGGAACCTCATTTGCCAGTAAAAAATATGATAATTGTTTTTTTACCCTTCTATCTGGCATACATTATCAGAGTTTGTTTTTTGTTTGCATTATGACTGCAGGTATTGTGGTCTATGCAAACATGACTCCTCGTAAAAAAGGTGTCAGTTTTGTTGCCAGATGGAAGGGTAAAAAAAAATTATCATATTTTTTACTGGCAAATGAGGTTCCAATGGTGTAAATGCTTCACCCCGAGCTCTCATACTCTGATGGTGCATTGCCTTTAAGTTGTGCGCCTTTTGGCGTCATCTGGTCCAACACCATGTGAGACTAGGCTCTAAGGAAAGCTGTCTCGGGTGTGGACCAATCAACTTCAAGGACAGTGCACATACATTATCAGAGTTGTGTTTTTTGTTTGCATTACGACTGCATGTATTGTGGTCAATGCAACATGACTCCTCGTAAAAAAGGTGTCAGTTTTGTTGCCAGATAGAAGGGTAAAAAAACAATTATCAAAGACAAAGATCTTAGTGTTTGGGGCTATCCATTTGGTGCGTACGCATGGAGGAGGGAGGTGGGCTTTAACCCAAATGCGTACGCTTGCGTAGGCTGGGGGGTTCTACTGACAATGTACTCATAGGAAACGGGGGGGGGGGCGGAATGAGTTAGGTAATCCGGCGGTAGATGCCACTGGTTTAAACACGTGCATCAACAGGTGCTTGTGCACAGGCATGTCCACACGTACACTTGCACCCCGTGCCCTCTTTTAGCCCATTCCTCCCGATACGTTCCATTCATTGGCTACCACATTCTGATAAGCTCCCCGCCCTCCCTCTCCTCCTCCCCTTAACTTGTATTTAAGAACTTGCATCTTGGAATCCCTGCCTCATTGATACAGCAAATCTTGGAATCCCTGCCTCACTTGATGCGGCAAATATTGGAATCCCTGCCTCACTTGATACAGCAAATCTTGGAATCCCTGCCTCACTTGATGCGGCAAATCTTGGAATCCCTGCCTCACTTGATACAGCAAATCTTGGAATCCCTGCCTCACTTGATGCGGCAAATCTTGGAATCCCTGCCTCACTTGATGCGGCAAATCTGGCTGTGACGGTCCCCCAGCTGATGACGGAGACTTGTGTTGCCTCCGAAACGTCGTGATTTTTGTTATTTTATTTTTATTAATTTTAATTTCACTTTTTTACCTACATGGTGACTTTACCGAAAGTACTAAGATTATGAATCCTTGCAGTCACGAAAGCTTCAAATCTAGAATTAACGTGAATGTTATTCAGCCTTGATCGTTTGTGCGCGGATTAAATATCGGCCGTTCTGTAGGATTCTGGGGTGTGTGTGTGTGTGTAAGAAGTACGGGTGCATACAGCAATGGGCGGGGGGGGGAGCAGGGGTCAGGTTTTTAATAAAATAAGCAAAAAAACCACGACGTTTCGATCGCAACAAGGGCGATGACGTTCTTCGCTGCTTGTGTTGTTGTTGTCGAAACGTCGCGTTTTTTTTTTTTTATTTCGAACCCCATGGACTTGACTGTAATTCCCGCAGTCACGAAAGCCTTTAAGTCAAGACGCAAAGACAAAGATCCCCCGTGTAGCCTCTTAACAACAGACTGTTGGGGCAAGTGCCGATTGTCGCAAGTAGCATCAGCAGCAGCTGTTAAGGCCGGGACTGTGACACACACACACACAGAGGGGGGTGGTGTGGCCACCACCACCACCGACACCACCACCATCACCACCGACACCACCACCACACCGATGTTTGCTTACACACTGCACCAGGTACTCGTTTGAGGCCGAGTCAACCTAGAGGAGGAGGTGCAGGGCCGGTTCAGATGATCGCTGGTGGTGGTGGTGTCAGTAGTGGTGGTGTCGGTGGTGGTGTCGGTGGTGGTGGTATCGGTGGTGGTGGCGGCGATGTACGGGAATCGAATTTGGGTCTCTGACGGGGTCGTAGCACAGTGCGCTAACCACTGCACCACCACTCCCCACACACACACACAGTGCGCTAACCAC
>MU249777.1:62439-131336 GCA_018977245.1 Lethenteron camtschaticum
TTCACTTCACTCACACCAACTAACTCACCCACCACCCACTACCTCACCCCACTCCACCTCACCCACTCCTCACCCTCACTCACTCACACACACACTCACTCGCTTACACACTCACGCACACACTCACTAGCTGACACACTCACTAGCTGACACACTCACACACTCACTCACACACACACTCATACACTCACACAATCGCTCACTCATTCACTCACACTCACACACATTCACTACCTCACCCACTCACCCACTACCTCACCCACTCACTCACCCACTCACTCACTCACTCGCTTACACACTCGCTTACACACTCACTAGCTGACACACTCACTAGCTGACACACTCACTAGCTGACACACTCACTAGCTGACACACTCACACACTCACTCACACACACACTCATACACTCACACAATCGCTCACTCATTCACTCACACTCACACACATTCACTCACTCACCCACTACCTCACCCACTCACCACTACCTCACCCACTCACTCACCCACTCACTCACTCACACACACACTCACTCGCTTACACACTCACGCACACACTCACTAGCTGACACACTCACTAGCTGACACACTCACACACTCACTCACACACACACTCATACATTCACACAATCGCTCACTCATTCACTCACACTCACACACATTCACTACCTCACCCACTCACCCACTACCTCACCCACTCACCCACTCACTCACTCACACACACACTCACTCGCTTACACACTCACGCACACATTCACTAGCTGACACACTCACTAGCTGACACACTCACACTCACTCACACACACACTCATACACTCACACAATCGCTCACTCATTCACTCACACTCACACACATTCACTACCTCACCCACTCACCCACTACCTCACCCACTCACTCACCCACTCACTCACTCACTCACACACACACTCACTCGCTTACACACTCACGCACACACTCACTAGCTGACANACTCACTCACACACTCATACACTCACACAATCGCTCACTCATTCACTCACACTCACACACATTCACTACCTCACCCACTCACCCACTACCTCACCCACTCACTCACCCACTCACTCACTCACTCGCTTACACACTCGCTTACACACTCACTAGCTGACACACTCACTAGCTGACACACTCACTAGCTGACACACTCACTAGCTGACACACTCACACACTCACTCACACACACACTCATACACTCACACAATCGCTCACTCATTCACTCACACTCACACACATTCACTACCTCACCCACTCACCCACTACCTCACCCACTCACTCACTCACACACACACTCACTCGCTTACACACTCACGCACACACTCACTAGCTGACACACTCACTAGCTGACACACTCACACACTCACTCACACACACACTCATACATTCACACAATCGCTCACTCATTCACTCACACTCACACACATTCACTACCTCACCCACTCACCCACTACCTCACCCACTCACTCACCCACTCACTCACTCACACACACACTCACTCGCTTACACACTCACGCACACATTCACTAGCTGACACACTCACTAGCTGACACACTCACACTCACTCACACACACACTCATACACTCACACAATCGCTCACTCATTCACTCACACTCACACACATTCACTACCTCACCCACTCACCCACTACCTCACCCACTCACTCACCCACTCACTCACTCACTCACACACACACTCACTCGCTTACACACTCACGCACACACTCACTAGCTGACACACTCACACACACACTCATACACTCACACAATCGCTCACTCATTCGCTCACACTCACACACATTCACTCACTCACCCACTACCTCACCCACTCACCCACTACCTCACCCACTCACTCACCCACTCACTCACTCACTCACACACACACTCACTCGCTTACACACTCACTAGCTGACACACTCACTAGCTGACACACTCACACTCACTCACACACACACTCATACACTCACACAATCGCTCACTCATTCACTCACACTCACACACATTCACTCACTCACCCACTACCTCACCCACTCACCCANTACCTCACCCACTCACTCACTCACACACACACTCACTCGCTTACACACACTCATTCTAACTAGCTGACACACTCACTCACACACTCACACACTCACTCACACACTCACTCACACACACACACACTCGCTTACACACACTCACTAGCTGACACACTCACTCACACACTCACACACTCACTCTCACTAGCTGACACACTCACTCACACACTCACACACTCACTCACTCGCTTACACACTCGCTCACTCACACTCGCTCACTCACTTGCTTACACACTCACACACACACTCATACACACGCTCACTCGCTTACACACTCACACACATTCACTCACTCACCCACTCACCCACTACCTCACCCACTCTCACACACACCCACTCACACACACACTCCCACACACACAGGCCGCACCACAGAAACGCCGCACCGCCTGCAGTCCGCAGCGCAGGCAGGCGGGACCTCCGCACGGAATCCCACCCGCGGCACACCTCGAGTCCCTTGAGTCCCTTGAGTACCTTGAGTCGATTGTTGCTCAGGTATTCGCCGTCCATCTTCTTGATGGCCTTGCACACACTCGTGATGTCGCAGAACTGCAGGAAGGCGTACTGGGGGATACCGTTCACCTTCTTGATGTCTATGTCCTGCACGCCGAGACACGGGTCAGAGGACACGCGGTTAGAGACACGGGGTCAGAGGACACGGAGACACGGGGTCAGAGGACACGCGGTTAGAGACACGGGGTTAGAGACACGGAGACACGGGTGAGAGACACGCGGTTAGAGACACGGGGTTAGAGACATGGAGACACGGGGTGAGACACACGGGGTCAGAGGACACGCGGTTAGAGACACGGGGTTAGAGACACGGAGACACAGAGACACGGGGAGAGAGACACGGGGGAGACATGGAGACACGGGGTAGAGAGACACGGGGTAGAGACACGGGGTNGAGAGACAGGAGAGAGACAGGGGAGAGACAGGGAGAGACAGGGTAGAGACAGGAGAGAGACAGGGTAGAGACACGGGAGAGAGACACGGGGGAGAGACACGGGGTGCGAGACACGGGGTGCGAGACACGGGGTGCGAGACACGGGGTGAGAGACACGGGGTGAGAGACACGGGGAGAGAGACACGGGGTGAGACACGGGGTGCGAGACAGGGTGAGAGACACAGAGACACAGAGACACNGAGACACNGAGAGACACAGAGACACNGGTCGTGAGAGACACGGGGTGAGAGACACGGGGTTAGACACACGCGGTTAGAGACACGGGGTTAGAGACACGGAGACACGGGGTGAGACACACGGGGTCAGAGGACACGCGGTTAGAGACACGGGGTGAGAGACACGCGGTTAGAGACACACGGGGTTAGAGACACGGAGTTGTGGTGGTTGTGATGGTTGTGGTAGTGGTGATGATGATTGGTTGTGTTGGTTATGACGCTTGTGGTAGTGATGGCGGTTGTTGTGGTGGTGGTGGCGGCTCCCTCACCACTATCTCCCCGAATCTCTGGAAGATGGAGTAGAGGCCATCGTAGGTGATGATGATGATGATGGTTGTTGTGATGGTGGTAGTCGTAGTGGTGGTGATGATGATGGTTGTTGTGATGGTGGTTGTTGTGATGGTGGTAGTGGTGGTTGTGGTGGTTGTAGTGGTGATGATTGTAGTGGTGGTGGTTCCCTCATCACGATCTCCCCGAATCTCTGGAAGATGGAGTACAAGTCGTCGTAGGTGATGATGATGATGGTTGTTGTGATGGTGGTAGTCGTAGTGGTGGTGATGATGATGATGATGATGGTTGTGGTGATTGTGGTGGTGGTTGTGGTGGTGGTGGCTCCCTCACCACTATCTCCCCAAATCTCTGGAAGATGGAGTAGGGGTCGTCGTAGGTGATGATGATGATGGTTGTTGTTGTGATGGTTGTTGTTGTGATGGTGGTTGTTGTGATGGTGGTGGTAGTGGTGATGATTGGTTGTAGTGGTTGTTGTGGTGGTGGTGGCTCCCTCACCATGATCTCCCCGAATCTCTGGAAGATGGAGTACAGGTCGTCGTAGGTGATGATGATGATGGTTGTTGTGATGATGATGATGGTTGTTGTGATGATGGTTGTTGTGATGATGATGGTTGTTGTGGTGATGGTGGTGGTGATGATTGTGGCGGTGATGACAGCTCCCTCACCACGATCTCCCCGAATCTCTGGAAGATGGAGTACAGGTCGTCGTAGGTGATGATGATGATGGTTGTTGTTGTGATGATGATGGTTGTTGTGGTGATGGTGGTGGTGATGATTGTGGTGGTGATGACAGCTCCCTCACCACGATCTCCCCGAATCTCTGGAAGATGGAGTACAGGTCGTCGTAGGTGATGATGATGATGGTTGTTGTGATGATGATTGTTGTGATGATGATGGTTGTTGTGATGATGGTGATGGTTGTTGTGATGATGATGGTTGTTGTGGTGATGGTGGTGGTGATGATTGTGGCGGTGATGACAGCTCCCTCACCACGATCTCCCCGAATCTCTGGAAGATGGAGTACAGGTCGTCGTAGGTGATGATGATGATGGTTGTTGTTGTGATGATGATGGTTGTTGTGGTGATGGTGGTGGTGATGATTGTGGTGGTGATGACAGCTCCCTCACCACGATCTCCCCGAATCTCTGGAAGATGGAGTACAGGTCGTCGTAGGTGATGATGATGATGGTTGTTGTGATGATGATTGTTGTGATGATGATGGTTGTTGTGATGATGGTGATGGTTGTTGTGATGATGATGGTTGTTGTGGTGATGGTGGTGGTGATGATTGTGGCGGTGATGACAGCTCCCTCACCACGATCTCCCCGAATCTCTGGAAGATGGAGTACAGGTCGTCGTAGGTGATGATGATGATGGTTGTTGTTGTGATGATGATTGTTGTGATGATGATGGTTGTTGTGGTGATGGTGGTGGTGATGATTGTGGTGGTGATGACAGCTCCCTCACCACGATCTCCCCGAATCTCTGGAAGATGGAGTACAGGTCGTCGTAGGTGATGATGATGATGGTTGTTGTTGTGATGATGGTGGTTGTTGTGATGGTGGTGGTAGTGGTGATGATTGGTTGTAGTGGTTGTTGTGGTGGTGGTGGCTCCCTCACCATGATCTCCCGGAATCTCTGGAAGATGGAGTAGAGGTCGTCGTAGGTGATGTTGATGATGATGATGGTTGTTGTGATGGTGGTGGTTGTGGTGGTTGTGATGATTGTGATGATTGTGATGGTGGTGGTTGTAGTGGTGATGATTGTGGTGGTGGCAGCTCCCTCACCACTATCTCCCCGAATCTCTGGAAGATGGAGTACAGGTCGTCGTAGGTGATGATGATGATGGTTGTTGTGATGCTGGTGATGGTTGTTGTGATGATGATGGTTGTTGTGGTGATGGTGGTGGTGATGATTGTGGTGGTGATGACAGCTCCCTCACCACGATCTCCCCGAATCTCTGGAAGATGGAGTACAGGTCGTCGTAGGTGATGATGATGATGGTTGTTGTGATGATGGTGATGGTTGTTGTGATGATGATGGTTGTTGTGGTGATGGTGGTGGTGATGATTGTGGTGGTGATGACAGCTCCCTCACCACGATCTCCCCGAATCTCTGGAAGATGGAGTACAGGTCGTCGTAGGTGATGATGATGATGGTTGTTGTGATGATGGTGATGGTTGTTGTGATGATGATGGTTGTTGTGGTGATGGTGGTGGTGATGATTGTGGTGGTGATGACAGCTCCCTCACCACGATCTCCCCGAATCTCTGGAAGATGGAGTACAGGTCGTCGTAGGTGATGATGATGATGGTTGTTGTGATGATGGTGATGGTTGTTGTGATGATGATGGTTGTTGTGGTGATGGTGGTGGTGATGATTGTGGTGGTGATGACAGCTCCCTCACCACGATCTCCCCGAATCTCTGGAAGATGGAGTACAGGTCGTCGTAGGTGATGATGATGATGGTTGTTGTGATGATGGTGATGGTTGTTGTGATGATGATGGTTGTTGTGGTGATGGTGGTGGTGATGATTGTGGTGGTGATGACAGCTCCCTCACCACGATCTCCCCGAATCTCTGGAAGATGGAGTACAGGTCGTCGTAGGTGATGATGATGATGATGGTTGTTGTGATGATGGTGATGGTTGTTGTGATGATGATGGTTGTTGTGGTGATGGTGGTGGTGATGATTGTGGTGGTGATGGCAGCTCCCTCACCACGATCTCCCCGAATCTCTGGAAGATGGAGTACAGGTCGTCGTAGGTGATGATGATGATGGTTGTTGTTGTGATGATGGTTGTTGTTGTGATGATGGTGGTTGTTGTGATGATGGTGGTAGTGGTGATGATTGGTTGTAGTGGTTGTTGTGGTGGTGGTGGCTCCCTCACCATGATCTCCCCGAATCTCTGGAAGATGGAGTAGAGGTCGTCGTAGGTGATGTTGATGATGATGATGGTTGTTGTGATGGTGGTGGTTGTGGTGGTTGTGATTGTGATGATTGTGATGGTGGTGGTTGTAGTGGTGATGATTGTGGTGGTGGCAGCTCCCTCACCACTATCTCCCCGAATCTCTGGAAGATGGAGTACAGGTCGTCGTAGGTGGTGCTCTTCTCCAGGTTGCCGATGAACAGCGTGCGCGTCGCCTTGGGGTGGAACTCGTCGATGCGGTCGTCCAGCGGACGCAGCTCGTTCTCGCTCTCCGTCTCTACGCAACGGCGGGGGTCGTTACCGTGGGTACGGCCGTTGCCGTGGGTACGGCCTTTACCGTGGGTACGATCGTTACCGTGGCAGTGACATTGTACCCGGACCGTGTGATGAGCGAGTGAGCGAGTGAGTGAGTGACTGAGCGAGCGAGTGAGTGAGTGAGTGACTGAGCGAGTGAGTGACCAAGCGAGTGAGTGAGTGAGTAACCGAGTGAGTGAGTGACCAAGCGAGTGAGTAACCAAGTGAGTGACCGAGTGAGTAACCGAGTGACCGAGTGAGTGAGTGACTGACTGAGTGAGTGAGTGAGTGACCGACCGAGCGATCGACCGAGTGAGCGAGTGAGTGACCGAGTGAGTGAGTGACTGACTGACTGACTGAGTGACCGACCGAGCGACTGAGCGAGTAACCGAGTGAGTGACCGAGTGAGTGAGTGAGTGACTGACTGAGTGAGTGACCGACCGAGCGATCGACCGAGTGAGCGAGTGAGTGACCGAGCGACCGATCGAGTGAGCGAGTGAGTGACCGAGCGACTGAGCGAGTGAGCGAGTGAGTGACTGAGTGAGTGACCGACTGAGTGACCAAGTGAGTGAGTGACTGAGTGACCGAGTGAGTGAGTGACCGAGTGAGTGACTGAGTGACCGACTGAGTGACTGAGTGACTGAGTGAGTGACCGAGTGAGTGACCGAGCAAAGTGAGCGAGTGAGTGACCGACTGAGTGACCGAGTAAGTGAGTGACCGAGCAAGTGAGCGAGTGAGTGAGTGACCGACTGAGTGACCGAGTGAGTGAGCGAGCGAGCGACTGACTGAGCGAGCGACCGAGTAAGTGAGCCAAGTGAGCGAGCGACTGACTGAGCGAGTGACCGAGTAAGTGAGTGACCGAGCGAGCGAGCGACTGACCGAGTGAGCGAGTAAGTGAGTGACCAAGTGAGTGAGTGACCAAGCGACTGAGCGAGCGACTGAGCGAGCGACTGAGCGAGTGAGTGACCGAGTAAGTGAGTGACCGAGCGAGTGAGTGAGCGAGTGACCGACTGAGCGACCGAGTGAGCGAGCGACTGACTGAGCGAGTGACCGAGTAAGTGAGTGACCGAGCGAGTGAGTGAGCGAGTGACCGACTGAGCGACCGAGTGAGCGAGCGAGTGAGCGACTGACTGAGCGAGTGACCGAGTGAGTGACCGAGTGAGCGAGTGACCGACTGAGCGACCGAGTGAGCGAGCGAGTGAGCGACTGACTGAGCGAGTGACCGAGTAAGTGAGTGACCGAGTGAGCGAGCGACCGAGTGAGTGAGCGAGCGACTGACTGAGCGAGTGACTGATCGACCGCGTACCGGGCCCGTCCAGGCCGTGACGTCGATCTGCATGCCGAAGAAGAGCTTCCCCTTGGAGGCGCAGAGTGAACGACTGAGCCATTGAGTGAGTGACTGAGTGAGTGACTGACTGAGTGACCGAGTGAGTGACCGAGTGAGCAAGCGAGCGACTGACCGAGTGAGCGAGCGAGCGACTGACTGAGCGAGCGAGTGACCGAGTGAGCGAGTGACCGAGCGAGTGACTGAGTGACCGACTGAGTGACCGACTGAGTGACCGAGTGAGTGAGTGACCGAGTGAGTGAGCGAGCGACTGACTGAGCGAGCGACCGATCGAGTGAGCGAGTGAGTGAGCGAGCGACTGACTGAGCGAGCGACCGAGCGACCGCGTACCGGGCCCGTCCCAGGCTGTGACGTCGATCTGCATGCCGAAGAATAGCTTCCCCTTGGAGGCGCAGAGCGAACGACTGAGCCATTGAGTGAGTGACTGAGTGAGTGACTGAGTGAGTGACCAAGCGAGCGAGTGACTGACTGAGCGAGCGACCGAATAAGTGAGTGAGCGAGTGAGCGAGTGAGTGAGCGAGCGAGCGACTGACTGAGCGAGCGACCGAGCGACCGCGTACCGGGCCCGTCCCAGGCTGTGACGTCGATCTGCATGCCGAAGAATAGCTTCCCCTTGGAGGCGCAGAGCGCCTTCTCGCGGTCTTCAGGCTGCCGGAAGAACACCAGGCCGGAGCGCTCCTCACCGGCACCGTGGATCTGCACCGAGGTGACCTTGCCGTGTTTCTTGAACTCGTGGAAAAGGCCGTCCTTCAAGCTCGAGTCTAAGGGGGGTAGGGGGTGAGCAGAGGGGTGAGCAGAGGGGTGAGCGAGCATGGGTGAGCAGAGGGAGGGTGAGGGAGGGTGAGCGAGGGTGAGCAAGCTGACGAGTGAGGGTGAGGGTGAGTGAGGGTGAGTGAGAGTGAGTGAGAGGGGAGTGAGGGGGAGTGAGGGTGAGTGAGGGTGAGCGAGGGTGAACGAGTGGTGAGTGAGGGTGAGTGAGGGTGAGTGAGCGAGGGTGAGTGAGGGTGAGCAAGCTGACGAGTGAGGGGTGAGTGAGTGAGAGTGAGTGAGGGGGGAGTGAGGAGTGAGGGTGAGTGAGAGGTGAGTGAGCGAGGAAGGGTGAGTGAGCTGATGAGTGAGGGTGAGTGAGGGTGAGTGGAGGGTGAGTGTGAGTGGAGGGTGAGTGANTGAGTGGGTGANTGAGGGTGAGTGGAGGGTGAGTGGTGAGTGAGGGTGAGTGAGTGGTCAGCGAGGGTGAGTGAGGGTGAGTGTGAGTGAGTGAGGGTGAGTGAGGGGTGAGCGAGGGAGGGTGAGGTGAGTGAGGGGTGAGCGAGGGTGAGCGAGCTGACAAGGGAGGGTGAGTGAGGGTGAGTGAGGGTGAGTGAGTGAGGGGTAAGCGAGAGTGAGCGAGGTGAGTGAGTGCTGGGTGAGTGAGGGTGAGTGCTGGGTGAGTGAGGGTGAGTGAGTGCTGGGTGAGTGAGTGAGGGTGTGAGTGAGGGTGATCAAGCGAGGGTGAGTGAGCGAGCGCCGAGCGAACGTGCTCCACCTCACCGGTGGAGCGGACCGGTGAGGGTGAGTGAGGGGTGAGCGAGGGTGAGTGAGGGTGAGCGAGGGAGGGTGAGGGAGGAAGGGTGAGCGAGCTGACAAGGGAGGGTGAGCGAGGGTGAGCGAGTGAGGGTGAGCGAGGGTGAGCAAGCTGACGAGGGTGAGCGAGTGCCGAGCGAGGGTGAGTGAGCGAGCAAGCGAGGGCGAGCTGACGATTGCCAAGCGAACGTGCTCCACCTCACCGGTGGAGCGAACCGGCAGGTTGTGCACGCGGATCCCGAAGCTCTTCCGTGGTTCGTCCGCCGCGTCGCCGGCGCCTAAACCCAGCGGACCCGCCGTTGCCGCCGGCAACACCGGCGGTAGTGCCGGCGTAGCGCCGGGAGCGGTGGAGGAGCGGCGACGGCGGCCGAGGGAACGGAGCGGGCGGGCGACACGTCGCTGGACGAGCTGCTGCTGTCACTGCGGGCGAGAGGGAAGGGTGGATCGTGAACAGAGGGGCTCCCTCGCTGCGCTGGTGTAGGGTAAGCCAGCACGCTTGTAGACTCCTACACACTACAGGCTGACACTGACACGCTACGCTGGTGTAGGGTAAGTCAAGCGCTTGTAGACTCCTACACACTGCAGGCTGAGACTCTGACACGCTACACTGGTGTAGGGTAAGCAAGCGCTTGTAGACTCCTACACACTGCAGGCTGACACTGACACGCTACACTGGTGTAGGGTAAGTCAAGCGCTTGTAGACTCCTACACACTGCAGGCTGACACTCTGACACGCTACACTGGTGTAGGGTAAGCCAAGCGCCTGTAGACTCCTACACACTGCAGGCTGACTCTGACACGCTGCACTGGTGTAGGGTAAGTCAAGCGCTTGTAGACTCCTACACACTGCAGGCTGACTCTGACACGCTGCACTGGTGTAGGGTAAGTCAAGCGGGCTTGTAGACTCCTACACACTGCAGGCTGAGACTCTGACACGCTACACTGGTGTAGGGTAAGTCAAGCGCTTGTAGACTCCTACACACTGCAGGCTGAGACTCTGACACGCTACACTGGTGTAGGGTAAGTCAAGCGCTTGTAGACTCCTACACACTGCAGGCTGAGACTCTGACACGCTACACTGGTGTAGGGTAAGCCAAGCGCTTGTAGACTCCTACACACTGCAGGCTGAGACTCTGACACGCTGCCTGGTGTAGGGTAAGTCAAGCGGGCTTGTAGACTCCTACACACTGCAGGCTGAGACTCTGACACGCTACACTGGTGTAGGGTAAGTCAAGCGGGCTTGTAGACTCCTACACACTGCAGGCTGACACTCTGACAGCTACGCTGGTGTAGGGTAAGTCAAGCGCTTGTAGACTCCTACACACTACAGGCTGAGACTCCGACACGCTACGCTGGTGCAGGGTAAGCCAAGCGCTTGTAGACTCCTACACACTGCAGGCTGAGACTCTGACACGCTGCGCTGGTGTAGGGTAAGTCAAGCGCTTGTAGACTCCTACACACTGCAGGCTGACACTGACACGCTGCGCTGGTGTAGGGTAAGTCAAGCGGGCTTGTAGACTCCTACACTCTGCAGGCTGACACTCTGACATGCTACGCTGGTGTAGGGTAAGTCAAGCGCTTGTAGACTCCTACACACTGAAGGCTGAGACTCTGACACGCTGCACTGGTGTAGGGTAAGTCAAGCGGGCTTGTAGACTCCTACACACTGCAGGCTGACACTCTGACACGCTGCACTGGTGTAGGGTAAGTCAAGCCGCTTGTAGACTCCTACACACTGCAGGCTGAGACTCTGACACGCTACACTGGTGCAGGGTAAGTCAAGCGTGCTTGTAGACTCCTACACACTGCAGGCTGACACTGACACGCTGCACTGGTGTAGGGTAAGTCAAGCGCTTGTAGACTCCTACACACTGCAGGCTGACACTGACACGCTACACTGGTGTAGGGTAAGTCAAGCGGGCTTGTAGACTCCGACACANTCTGCAGGCTGAGACGCTGAGACTCCTCTAGTTCGAGTTCATTTCATTTCGAGTTCATTTAGTAGGTTTTGCCCTGTGAGCAGAGGTCGCAAACGGGTTTAGATTCCTTACCCGTACCCGGCCGCACCAGGGTCGCAAACGGGTACCGTACCCTACTCGAAATGAGTGACAAACGGCGACTCACCAGTGACTCACAGCCTACCCGTACCCGTACCCTACTCGAAATGAGTGACAAACGGTGACTCACCAGTGACTCACGGCCTACCCGTACCCGTACCCTACTCGAAATGAGTGACAACGGTGACTCACCAGTGACTCACGGCCTACCCGTACCCGTACCCTACCCGAAATGAGTGACAAACGGCGACTCACCAGTGACTCACGGCCTACCCGTACCCGTACCCTACTCGAAATGAGTGACAAACGGTGACTCACCAGTGACTCACGGCCTACCCGTACCCTACTCGAAATGAGTACCCTCACCAGTACTCACGGCCGTACCGTACCCTACTCGAAATGAGTGACAAACGGTGACTCACCAGTATCCGGCTACCCGTACCCGGCCGGGTACGGGTAGGGTACGGATATCGGGTACCTGATTGCGACCTCTGGGATGAAGCCATGTTGCAGGCGCGGGTGGGTTGATTCTAGGAACTTGAATTGTGAGAAGAGACAAGACGTTGGGAAATGAGTGACAAACGGTGACTCACGGTCTACCCGTACCCGGCCGGGTATCGGGTAGGGTACGGTATCGGTACCGGTTGCGATCTCTGGCTGAGACTCTGAGATGCTGAGACTCCTCTAGTTCAAGTTTATTTCATCTCAAGTTCATGTATTAGGTGTAGCCCTGTGAGCCATTGGGCTCTTGAATCGGGTGCAACCGCAACAAACAAAAAACTAAAACGTGAACAAGAAAACATCTTCAAGTGACCATGTGACTTTGTGCAAAGAGAAAATCCAAGAAAGACGGCAAAATATTGCAGAAAAAGCAGCGTTACACACCAACACTGTGTGCAAAATCCCAGTGGGATGCAAGTCAACAACAACAACCACAAGACAACTTAGATTCAGGCCATCAGACGCTGAGACTCGTCCAGACGCTGATCGCCACCACCACCACCACCGCCGCCATCACCACCACCGCCACCATCACCACCACCGCCACCACCACCACCACCCTCACCACCGCCATCGCCACCACACCGCCACCACCACCGCCCCCCCACAACAGGACCACCACGCCACCACCATCGCCCCCACAACAGGACCACCACCACCACCGCCACCACCGCCACCACCACCGCCACCCACAACAGGACCACCACCGCCACCACCGTCGTCACTAAGCAGAAGTCGCTGAGACCCATTCTGCCCGAGTCTCGAGACACCCCCCCCCTGCTAGCCCCCCCCTCCCCCCCGTCACCTGTCCGACGAGCTGGACGTGGAGCTGGAGTTGCTGTCGCTGGATGAGGAACACGAGCGAGTGGTGGAGTGGCGCGAGCGTGACAGCCGTGCCACCCGCTGCTGCTGCTGCTGCTGCTGGCGCTGCTGCTGCTGGTGGTGGTGACGGTGCCTCTGCTGCTGCTGCTGTTGCTGTTGCTGCTGCTGCTGTTGCTGCTGGCGCGGCGGGTGGTGGTGGTGATGATTGTGGTGCTGGTGGCGGTGCCTGCTGTGGTGATGCCGGTGATGCCTCTGCTGCTGCTGCTGGTGCTGCTGCTGCTGCTGCGCCGGCGAGCGGCTGCGCCCGTGCTGGTAGCCTCGCTCCCTCCGGCGCCGGCTCCGCGCCAGCGCCGACGCCAGCTTCTCCTTCGAGCCGCCGCCGCCGCCGCCACCGGAAGACGACGATGACGACGCGCCGCGCCGCCGACGCCGCCGTCGTCACGGTAACCGTCCCGGTAGCGCGGCGGCGCCAGCGGGGGGGGCAGCGCCGGCCCCCCCCCGCCGCCCATCGCCGGGGCAACGGCGCTCCCCGCCGGATGGCCCCCGTCGTAGCGCTGCCCCCCCCGCCGGTGCGGGAGCCGGCACCGTAGTAGTTTCCTGGGCGTGAGCTCTCCCGGTAGTAGTCCAGCTCGTAGCCNGCACCGCCGGCGCCGCCGCCGCCCGGCTGCTGCTGCTGGTGCCGCCGGCGCCGCCGCGGCGCCGTGGTACGGGTCGTAGGCGCCGCTGCGATCCAGGTGCCTGGGCGGAGAAACGCCGGGTCACGTGGTCAGTCAGAGGGCGGTCGCGGGAGGTCGCTGCGGGTCGCGGGAGGTAGCGTGGGGGTCGCGTGGGGTCGCGTGGGGTCGCGTGGGGTCGCGTGGGGTCGCGTGGGGTCGCGTNGGGGTCGCGTGGGGTCGCGTGGGGTCGCGTGGGGTCGCGTGGGGTCGCGGGAGGTAGCGGGGGGTCGCGNGGGGTCGCNNGGGGTCGCGGGGGTCGCGGGGGTCGCGGGGGGTCGCGGGGGGTCGCGGGGGTCGCGGGGGTCGCGGGGGTCGCGGGGGTCGCGGGAGGTCGCGGGAGGTCGCGGGGGTCGCGGGGGGTCGCGGTGGAGAAGGGGTGGGGTCACGACAGGTCACGGAGCAGCTGTTTCTGTGTGTGAGTCTGCTGCTGCTGCTGTGGTCCGATGTCTCCCCAGTGGCGATGTTTGCTACACATCGCACCGGGTACTCGTTTCAGGCTGAGTCGATCTAGGGGAGGCCCAGGACCGGTTCAGATAATCGTCACTGGTGTTGGCCGTGAGCGGGAAATCGAACTCGGGTCGCCTGGTTCGTAGCGCAGCGTAGCGCTGCACTACCCTCCCCGCTAACACACACACAGACATACACACTAACGCACACTAGCACACACACACACTAACACACACACACACACGCACATAGCACACACACACTAGCACACACACACACACACACAGATATACACACTAACGCACACTAGCACACACACCAACACGCACACAGACATACACACTAACGCACACAGACATACACACTAACGCACACTAGCACACACACACTAGCACACACACACTAACGCACACTAGCACACACACCAACACGCACACAGACATACACACTAACGCACACACACACACTCGCACACACACACTCGCACACTAGCACACACACACACACACTAACACACACAGACTACACACACGCACACTCGCACACACACACTAGCACACACACACTAACGCACACTCGACACACCACACTAGCACACATCAACATACACTAGCGCACACACACACACTCGCACACACACTAGCACACATCAAATACACCAACGCACACACATGCCAACACACGACACCAGTAATTACGACCCAAATCTCCGTCAATCATCACGCCGAGTGAACAACACCCTCCCCAACCCCACCCCCAATTTGCTCGCCGGCCGCTACGAAAGGAGCCTTCCGCAGGCGAAGTAGCCCACCGCGCGCTAATCGCAAGTGCGGGCGGGCGGCGGGCGGACAACGGAGCAAACGCGACAACAACAACAGCAACAACAACAACAAGAGAGAAATTACTCTTCAATAAAATCCCGGCAGTTCCTATCGGCCCGGCTGGTACGCACTAGACCTCGGCATGGTAAGGAAATTTACCCTTTTCACCGGGTAGGTAAAGGTGAAGGTTCGATGCCAAGGTGTAAGGTAAAGGGTACAGGGTAAAGGAGCTCGGAAGAATTAGCCGGTAGGGTAAGGAAGCGCGAACTATTACCCGGTAAATACGGTGCCTTAATTTCGATTCAAACTTTCGTGACTGAGGGATTCATCTCTTGGTTCTCGGAAAGTCATCACGTAGAAGGGAAATAATGAAATAATAAAACTTCGTAAAATAATTCCACGTTTCGGCCACAACGCAAGCAGCCGTCCTCAGGCGAAGAACAGGTCGTCGGGAAGACAGCGTCTGAATGTCTGGTACGCAGGAGGTCGTGGTTCGATCCCGACCCTGACGAGATGTTAACTACCTCGCCTGGTATGTAGGAGGTCGTGGGTTCAATCCGACCCTGATGAGATGTTGACTACCTCACCTGGTACACAGGAGGTCGTGGGTTCGATCCCGACCCTGATGAGATGTTAACTACCTCGCCTGGTACGCAGGAGTCGTGGGTTCGATCCCGACCCTGGAGATGTTGACTACCTCACCTGGTACACAGGAGGTCGTGGGTTCGATCCGACCCTGACGAGATGTTAACTACCTCGCCTGGTATGTAGGAGTGTGGGTTCGATCCTGGCCCTGATGAGATGTTAACTACCTGCCTGGTACGCAGGAGGTCGCGGTTCGATCTGATGAGATGTTGACTACCTCGCCTGGTACACAGGAGTCGTGGGTTCGATCCGACCCTGATGAGATGTTAACTACCTCGCCTGGTATACAGGAGGTCGTGGGTTCGATCCCGACCCTGATAAGATGTTGACGACCTCGCCTGGTATGCAGGAGTCGTGGGTTCGATCCGGACCCTGATGAGATGTTAACTCCCTGACCTGGTACACAGGAGGTCGTGGGTTCGATCTGATGAGATGTTAACTACCTCGCCTGGTACGCAGGAGGTCGTGGGTTCGATCCCACCCTGATGAGATGTTAACTACCTCGCCTGGTATGCAGGAGATCGTGGTTCTATCCGACCCTGATGAGATGTTAACTACCTCGCCTGGTACACAGGAGGTCGTGGGTTCGATCCCGACCCTGATGAGATGTTAACTACCTGCCTGGTACGCAGGAGTCGGGGGTTCGATCCCGACCCTGACGAGATGTTAACTACCTCGCCTGGTACGGAGGTTGTGGTTCGATCCCGACCCTGATGCATGCTGCTGTATAGTTGGAGTTTGCGTGTCTCCCTCTCTCTCTCTCGTGGTCGCACGGATTTGTCTCCGGGTCCTCTGGTTTATCCCTCCACGTTCGGAATCGACATCACGCGCTTTGCTGCTAGAAATTCCCACGTGGCAAAAGTTACTTGGGTTGAGGCATAACTCGTGGCAGCCAGCTCAGTGGGCCCGTAACCTGGTCAAATAAAACATCGGTGAGTTTTGTCTCCCGGGGTCTCCGTGTATCTACGTGGGTCTCCGTGCATCGTAAACGCGGACAGATGATTCGATTTTGCCACGTGCTCGTGACTGCATCAGCCACTTCTGTGTTGAGCCATCACTAACCGATAGCCACGCCGCTTTTTCGACACATTGCTCAGCCGTGGGGCCTTACACCCCGCTCGTAAGATAAAAAATAGATTTGAAGCTTTCGTGACTGCAAGGATTTCATACTATTAGTTTTTTGGGTAAAGTCACGTAGGTAAAAAATGAATTTAAAATTAATGAAAGTGATAATAGAAATAAATTAAAAAACAAGTATAACCGTAAAAACAAAGTTTTTCACTAGAAATCCTTTATATGCGTGGCGGCTAGAGTCCTCTCGTCCTCTGGCTTGAGATGGCTGCCACCTATGGGTCAGATGATTGCATTGCACCATTAAGCAATTGGTAATTAAATATAATATTTTGTCCTAAAAAGGTAAAATTTTGGATTTTTTTTCCACGAACATTAATTCAACGAGCCTGTGTGCAAAATGTCAGCTCGATTGGATCACGGAAGTGGGTTAAAAAACGACCGAAAGATTTGCACGGTCCTAAGCAAGCAAGCGAACTTAATATAAAGGATTTAATCACGACGTTTCGCAGGCAACACAAGTCTCCGTCATCAGGTGGGACACCCTGGCCATTGACCAGCAACCCAACGTTCCTACCAGCTCCCTCCGCAGGAGAATGTGTTTATTTAAAAAAAATCTACGTGGTAAAGAAAATGAACAATTCATTTATTTTCTTTCTACGTGACTTTACCGAAAGACCCAAAGAGTAGAACATCATCTCGAATTGAAGAAGAGGTCTTGCAATATGAGTAGCGCGTACAGTACACGCTTTCAAAATATACGGAAACCTCCTGGCTACCATCAAAGGTTTGTACACGAGGCCACCAGATATACAAACACAGACATAACTTCAACCGTGATGATGGGTACAAACTGAGTAATCATTGGAAATATGTTATTAACCATGCAAAACAAGATTTAACTACACATTTGTACCATCTTATTTTGACAGGTACTTCTTGGTTCTTTCGGTAAAGTCACGAAGAAGGGAAATAATAAAATAAAACATTATAAAATAATTCTCAGACGTTTCGGCCACAACGCAAGCAGCCGTCCTCAGGTGAAGAGCAGGTCTGTCGGGGAGACTCATTCAGACGCTGTCTTCACGACAGACCTGTTCTCCACCTGAGGACGGCTGCTTGCGTTGTGGCCGAAACGTCGTGAGAATTGTATTTTATCTTTTATTTTTATGATTTTATTATTTCCCTTCTACGTGATGACTTTACCGAAAGAACCAATAAGTTGAATCCAGTCAATTCAGCTGTGACAGTCCCACCTGATGACGGAGACTTGTGTTGCCTCCGAAACGTCGTGATTTTGAATTTTACTTCTATCATTACTTTCATAAATTTTAATTTCATTTTTACCTACGTGACTTTACCGAACAAACTAAGAGTACAAGATTAAAATAGTTTATTAGATTCGTAAATCATTATTAAAACTCTCTCTCTCTCTCTCTCCTCTCACTCTCCCCGTAGTACACCCCCCTATCTCTCTACGCTCTCTCACACTCTGGCCCACTCTCCCTACCTCTCCCCTCTCTCACTCTCTCCGTTGTACCCTCTCTCTACGCTCTCTCTCACCCTCTCACCCTCTGGCAACTCTCCCCTCTCTCCGTTGTACCCTCCCCCCTCTCTCTCTACTCTCTCAGCCTGTGGCCCACTCTCCCTACCTCTCCCCTCTCTCACGGTCTCCGTTGTACACCCCCCTCTCTCTACGCTCTCTCACGCTCTGGCAACTCTCCCTACCTCTCCCTCTCTCACTCTCTCCGTTGTACCCCTCTCTCTACGCTCTCTCTCACCCTCTCACCCTCTGGCAACTCTCCCTACCTCTTCCCTCTCTCACGGTCTCTGTTGTACTCTCCTCCCCCTCTCTCTACTCTCTCACACTCTGGCCCACTCTCCCTACCTCTCCCTCTCTCTCGGTCTCTGTTGTACCCTCCCGCTCTACTCTCTACTCTCTCAGCCTCTCACCATTCTGGCCCTTCCTCATCTACCCCCCCCCTCTAACTCCCCCCCCCCCGACCCACCCCCAACTCTCACCGCCACACGACAGACAAGGCACCTCAATGAGTGGGGTTGTGAGCGAGGCCGCGACAGTGGTGGTGGCGGTGGCTGCGGTGGTGGATGCAGTCACTAACCTGCGATCGATGCAGGCGGCCGGTACCGCTCTAGACAAGGCGGATGTTGGGGGGGGGGGGTGGAGGGATGTGAGGGGACTACGGGGGTAGCGGAGGACGTGGTGGTGGTGGTGGACGACGAGGACGACGATCTGACGGCGGGAGAAAACCTTCGCCGTGACCCCCACAGCTCATTCGCTCTGCCCCCTCTCCCCCTCCCTCCCGATGGCGATTCTCTTCGCAAAGGGCCGAGAAACGGCCATCACCACCGCCACCACCACCAGTTCTTGCGGAGGGCGAGTGACGGGCTTTCCCCGGGGCGGTCCGGTCTTCCAAGGGGTTAACTTCGGGGGGGGGGGGCTCCCCAACCAGCGAAGAGAGTGCGAGAGTGGCGAGCGGTATCGCAGTTTCACCACCGCCACCACCGCCACCGCCGCCACCACCGCCACCACCGCCACCGCCACCACCACCACCACCGCCACCGCCCTCTCCCCTTCGGCCGTTGAAATCCAAACTCCGCACTCCGTCGCGATGGCCGAGGATTGCCGGGCGGATATAGGCCGGCAAAAATCGGTGGCGGCCCTCGATCGCTGCGTCTGTGTCTCTCTCTCCCACTCTCTCACCCCCATCACTCTCCACCCCCACTCTCCACCCCCATCACTCTCCACCCCCCATCACTCCACCCCGCGCCACCACGATCCCTTGCGACGGAAACACTCGTTGGGAGATTTTGGTCCCGATATCCGGAAGCCGTCGGGTGGCGGCTACCACCCCGGCATCCGCCAAAACGAGTCTTCGTAGCGAGCCGCTAACCCAGGGCGCCGAACGCAATATCCGAGACGGGTTGCCAGACCACTGAGGGAGTGGGTTATCCATCCCGATATCCGAGCACGGCTTGGCAGACCAGAGGGTGAGTGGTTTATCCATCCCGATATCCGAGTACAACTTGGTAGTCCAGAGGGTGAGTGGTTTATCCATCCCGATATCCGAGCACGGGTTGGTAGACCAGAGGGTGAGTGGTTTATCCATCCCGATATCCGAGCACGGCTTGTCAGACCAGAGGGCGAGTGGTTTATCCATCCGATATCCGAGCACGGGTTGGTAGACCAGAGGCGAGTGGTTTATCCATCCCGATATCCGAGTACAGCTTGGTAGACCAGAGGGTGAGTGGTTTATCCATCCGATATCCGAGCACGGGTTGGTAGACCAGAGGGTGAGTGGTTTATCCATCCCATATCCGAGCACGGGTTGGTAGACCAGAGGGTGAGTGGTTTATCCATCCCGATATCCGAGCACGGCTTGAGACCAGAGGGCGAGTGGTTTATCCATCCCGATATCCGAGCACGGGTTGGTAGACCAGAGGGCGAGTGGTTTATCCATCCCGATATCCGAGCACGGTTGGTAGACCAGAGGGTGAGTGGTTTATCCATCCCGATATCCGAGCACGGGTTGGTAGACCAGAGGGTGAGTGGTTTATCCATCCCGATAGCCGAGCACGGCTTTACAGACCAGAGGGTGAGTGGTTTATCCATCCCGATATCCGAGCACGGCTTGACAGACCAGAGGGTGAGTGGTTTATCCATCCCGATATCCGAGCACGGCTTGACAGTCCAGAGGGAGTGGTTTATCCATCCTGATATCCGAGCACGGCTTGACAGACCAGAGGGCGAGTGGTTTATCCATCCCGATATCCGAGTACGCTTGGTAGACCAGAGGGTTGGTAGACCAGAGGGTGAGTGGTTTATCCATCCCGATATCCGAGCACGGCTTGACAGACCAGAGGGTGAGTGGTTTATCCATCCGATATCCGAGCACGGCTTGACAGTCCAGAGGGCGAGTGGTTTATCCATCCTGATATCCGAGCACGGCTTGACAGACCAGAGGGTGAGTGGTTTATCCATCCCGATATCCGAGCACGGCTTTACAGACCAGAGGGTGAGTGGTTTATCCATCCCGATATCCGAGCACGGCTTGACAGACCAGAGGGTGAGTGGTTTATCCATCCCGATATCCGAGCACGGCTTGACAGTCCAGAGGGCGAGTGGTTTATCCATCCGATATCCGAGCACGGCTTGTCAGACCAGAGGGCGAGTGGTTTATCCATCCCGATATCCGAGTACGGCTTGGTAGACCAGAGGGTGAGTGGTTTATCCATCCCGATATCCGAGCAGCTTNGAAGACCAGAGGGCGAGTGGTTTATCCATCCCAATATCCGAGCACGGCTTGACAGTCCAGAGGGTGAGTGGTTTATCCATCCCGATATCCGAGCACGGCTTGTCAGACCAGAGGGCGAGTGGTTTATCCATCCTGATATCCGAGCACGGCTTGTCAGACCAGAGGGCGAGTGGTTTATCCATCCGATATCCGAGTACGGCTTGGTAGACCAGAGGGCGAGTGGTTTATCCATCCCGATATCCGAGTACGGCTTGGTAGACCAGAGGGCGAGTGGTTTATCCATCCGATATCCGAGCACGGCTTGGCAGACCAGAGGGCGAGTGGTTAATCCATCCCGATATCCGAGTACGGCTTGGTAGACCAGAGGGTGAGTGGTTTATCCATCCCGATATCCGAGCACGGCTTGACAGTCCAGAGGGTGAGTGGTTTATCCATCCCGATATCCGAGCACGGCTTGACAGACCAGAGGGCGAGTGGTTAATCCATCCGATATCCGATCACGTAATCCTCCAGCCGGAATCGGCTTGTCCACAAACAACTGAGCACGGGGTGGCGGCAGCGGGTGATGGTGGTGATGGTATCCATCTCGGTATCCGCAACGTATCTCCATCCGGGATCCGCATGCGTCCGCACAATCCGGGTCGGGCCGTCGATAATCCTCTTGTTGGTACGTGAGCCGGTCTTCTCCAATATCCGCAATTGTCGCCGTTGATCCACCACCCCGATATCCGGAACGACTCGCCATCCCCGGGGGGGAGTGGTTGGTTTTTGCCGGACGCTCCAGTCGGTTGGCGATATATCCCCGGTATCCGCACATTTGCCACCTCGTAGATCCATCCTGGTATCCGTAACGTGTCAAACCCGCACCCCCCTCGTTTATCCCCCGGTATCCGCAATAGACGCGCGACTTTGAGTCCATCCAGCATCCACACACGCTGTGTGTGTTAATAGGCGTTGTTCAAGTGGGAGCGGTGGCGCAGTGGTTAGCGCACNGTGTGTGTGTGTGTGGGAGCAGTGGTTAGCACATTGTGTGTGTGTGAGGAGTGGTGGTGCAGTGGTTAGCGCACTGTGTGTGTGGGGAGCAGTGATGCAGTGGTTAGCGCACTGTGTGTNGGGAGCGGTGGTGCAGTAGTTAGCGCACNGTGTGTGTGTGGGAGCGGTGATGTAGTGGTTAGCGCACTGTGTGTGTGGGGAGCGGTGGTGCAGTGGTTAGCGCACTGTGTGTGTGTGTGGCAGTGGTGCAGTGGTTAGCGAATATATCCGACTGTGTGTGTGGAGCGGTGGTGCAGTGGTTAGCGCTGTGTGTGTGTGTGGGGAGCGGTGGTGCAGTGGTTAGCGCACTGTGTGTGTGCAGTGGTGGTGCAGTGGTTAGCGCACTGTGTGTGTGTGGGAGCGGTGATGCAGTGGTTAGCGCACTGTGTGTGTGGGCAGTGGTGCAGTGGTTAGCGCACTGTGTGTGTGCAGTGGTGGTGCAGTGGTTAGCGCACTGTGTGTGTGTGGGGAGTGGTGGTGCAGTGGTTAGCGCACTGTGCTACGACCCGTCAGAGACCCAAATTCGATTCCCGTACATCGCCGCCACCACACCGATACCACCACCACCGACACCACCACCGACACCACCACTACTGACACCACCACCACCAGCGATCATCTGAACCGGCCCTGCACCTCCTCCTCTAGGTTGACTCGGCCTCAAACGAGTACCTGGTGCAGTGTGTAAGCAAACATCGGTGGTGGTGGTGTCGGTGGTGATGGTGGTGGTGTCGGTGGTGGTGGTGGCCACACCACCCCTCTGTGTGTGTGTGTGTCACAGTCCCGGCCTTAACAGCTGCTGCTGATGCTACTTGCGACAATCGGCACTTGCCCCAACAGTCTGTTGTTAAGAGGCTACACGGGGGATCTTTGTCTTTGCGTCTTGACTTAAAGGCTTTCGTGACTGCGGGAATTACAGTCAAGTCCATGGGGTTCGAAATAAAAAAACAAAAAAACGCGACGTTTCGACAACAACAACACAAGCAGCGAAGAACGTCATCGCCCTTGTTGCGATCGAAACGTCGTGGTTTTTTTGCTTATTTTATTAAAAACCTGANCCCTGCCCCCCCCCGCCCATTGCTGTATGCACCCGTACTTCTTACACACACACACACCCAGAATCCTACAGAACGGCCGATATTTAATCCGCGCACAAACGATCAAGGCTGAATAACATTCACGTTAATTCTAGATTTGAAGCTTTCGTGACTGCAAGGATTCATAATCTTAGTACTTTCGGTAAAGTCACCATGTAGGTAAAAAGTGAAATTAAAATTAATAAAAATAAAATAACAAAAATCACGACGTTTCGGAGGCAACACAAGTCTCCGTCATCAGCTGGGGACCGTCACAGCCAGATTTGCCGCATCAAGTGAGGCAGGGATTCCAAGATTTGCCGCATCAAGTGAGGCAGGGATTCCAAGATTTGCTGTATCAAGTGAGGCAGGGATTCCAAGATTTGCCGCATCAAGTGAGGCAGGGATTCCAAGATTTGCTGTATCAAGTGAGGCAGGGATTCCAATATTTGCCGCATCAAGTGAGGCAGGGATTCCAAGATTTGCTGTATCAATGAGCAGGGATTCCAAGATGCAAGTTCTTAAATACAAGTTAAGGGGAGGAGGAGAGGGAGGGCGGGGAGCTTATCAGAATGTGGTAGCCAATGAATGGAACGTATCGGGAGGAATGGGCTAAAAGAGGCACGGGGTGCAAGTGTACGTGGACATGCCTGTGCACAAGCACCTGTTGATGCACGTGTTTAAACCAGTGGCATCTACCGCCGGATTACCTAACTCATTCCGCCCCCCCCCCCGTTTCCTATGAGTACATTGTCAGTAGAACCCCCAGCCATACGCAAGCGTACGCATTTGGGTTAAAGCCCCACCTCCCTCCTCCATGCGTACGCACCAAATGGATAGCCCCAAACACTAAGATCTTTGTCTTTGATAATTGTTTTTTTACCCTTCTATCTGGCAACAAAACTGACACCTTTTTACGAGGAGTCATGTTTGCATTGACCACAATACATGCAGTCGTAATGCAAACAAAAAACACAACTCTGATAATGTATGTGCACTGTCCTTGAAGTTGATTGGTCCACACCCGAGACAGCTTTCCTTAGAGCCTAGTCTCACATGGGTTGGACCAGATGACGCCAAAAGGCGCACAACTTAAAGGCAATGCACCATCAGAGTATGAGAGCTCGGGGTGAAGCATTTACACCATTGGAACCTCATTTGCCAGTAAAAATATGATAATTGTTTTTTTACCCTTCCATCTGGCAACAAAACTGACACCTTTTTACGAGGAGTCATGTTTGCATAGACCACAATACCTGCAGTCATAATGCAAACAAAAAACATAACTCTGATAATGTATGCCAGATAGAAGGGTAAAAAACAATTATCATATTTTTTACTGGCAAATGAGGTTCCAATGGTGATCTTGATCTTTGTTGTGCGTCTGTGTGTCTGGACCTATCGTTCTTAACAGTTTCTCCCATACCACGGCACGAGTAATTCCATCAATTGAAGGTTTAGTAATAGGTTTTTACCCTTTAAACTGGTACAAAACTGACACCTTTATACAAGGCATCATGTTTGCAATAACCGCAACACAATGCTTACCCCGAGCTCTCAATCCTCTGATTTTTGAGTTGTGCGCCTTTTGGCGTCATCTGGTCCAACACCATGTGAGACTAGGCTCTAAGGAAAGCTGTCTCGGTGTGGACTAATCAACTTCAAGGACAGTGCATATCATTACCATCATCAGAGTTGTTTCTTTTTGTTTGCATTTTGACTGCTTGTGTTGCGGTTATTGCAAACATGATGCCTTGTATCAAAGTGTCAGTTTTGTACCAGTTTAAAGGGTAAAAACCTACTACTATATTTTGCCACTGGTAAAGGAGGTCTCATAGAGTAATTGAACGTTTGTTTAGCATGAACACAGGGACTCCTCTACTCATGAACACATCGTTCAGAGATACGAACAAACCTGCCCGTTTGTCCAGTTGCCTGTTCAGACCGAGAGTCGAAAGTTCAACTACCGTTCACCAGATGGCAGTGGTGGTATCTACATCTGCAGAAAGTGCAGAACCAGTGGCAACTACATCTGCAGAATGTGAAGAATCAGTGGCATCAATAGAACGTGAAGAACCAGTGGCATCTACATCTACAAATCATGAAGAACCAGTGGCATCTACAAAACATGAAGAACCAGTAGCGTCTACATCTGCAGAACGTGAAGAAACAGTGGCATCTACATCTGCAGAAAGTGCAGAAAAAGTGGCATCTCCATCTGCAGGATGTGAAGAACCAGTGGCATCTACATTGCAGAAAGTGCAGAAAAAGTGGCATCTACATCTGCAGAATGTGAAGAACCAGTGGCATCTACATCTGCAGGATGTGAAGAACCAGTGGCATCTACATCTGCAGAAAGTGCAGAAAAAGTGGCATCTACATCTGCAGAATGTGAAGAACCAGTGGCATCTACATCTGCAGGATGTGAAGAACCAGTGGCATCTACATCTGCAGAATGTGAAGAACCAGTGCCATCTACATCTACAGAACGTGAAGAACCAGTGGCATCAACAGCTACAGAAGACGAAGAACCAGTGGCATCTACAGCTACAGAACGTGAAGAACCAGTGGCATCTACATCTGCAGAACGTGAAGAACCAGTGGCATCTACATCTACAGAACGTGAAGAACCAGTGGCATCTACATCTGCAGAACGTGAAGAACCAGTGGCATCTACATCTACAGAACGTGAAGAACCAGTGGCATCTACATCTGCAGAAAGTGCAGAACCAGTGGCATCTACATATGCAGAACGTGAAGAACAAGTGGCATCTACAGCTACAGAACGTGAAGAACCAGTGGCATCTACATCTACAGAACGTGAAGAAACAGTGGCATCTACACCTACAGAACGTGAAGAACCAGTGGCATATAAATCTACAAAACATGAAGAACCAGTGGCATCTACATCTGCAGAACGTGAAGAACCAGTGGCATCTACATCTGCAGAACGCGAAGAACCAGTGGCATCTACATCTACAGAATGTGAAGAACCAGTGGCATCTACATCTACAGAACGTGCAGAACCAGTGGCATCTACATCTACAGAACGTGAAGAACCAGTGGCATCTACATCTGCAGAACGTGAAGAACCAGTGGCATCTACATCTACAGAACATGAAGAACCAGTGGCATCTACATCTACAGAACGTGAAGAAACAGTGGCATCTACATCTACAGAACGTGAAGAACCAGTGGCATCTACATCTGCAGAACGTGAAGAACCAGTGGCATCTACACCTACAGAACGTGAAGAACCAGTGGCATCTACATCTACAGAACGTGAAGAACAGTGGCATCTACATCTGCAGAACGTGAAGAACCAGTGGCATCTACATCTGCAGAACGCGAAGAACCAGTGGCATCTACATCTACAGAATGTGAAGAACCAGTGGCATCTACATCTACAGAACGTGCAGAACCAGTGGCATCTACATCTACAGAACGTGAAGAACCAGTGGCATCTACATCTGCAGAACGTGAAGAACCAGTGGCATCTANAGAACGTGAAGAACCAGTGCATCTACAGAACATGAAGAACCAATGGCATCTACATCTACAGAACGTGAAGAAACAGTGGCATCTACATCTACAGAACGTGAAGAACCAGTGGCATCTACATCTGCAGAACGTGAAGAACCAGTGGCATCTACATCTGCAGAACGTGAAGAACCAGTGGCATCTACATCTACAAAACATGAAGAACCAGTAGCTTCTACATCTGCAGAACGTGAAGAACCAGTGGTATATACATCTACAGAACATGAAGAACCAGTAGCTTCTACATCTGCAGAACGTAAAGAACCAGTGGTATCTACATCTACAGAACGTGAAGAACCAGTGGTATCTACATCTACAGAACATGAAGAACCAGTGGCATATACATCTACAAAACATGAAGAACCAGTGGCATCTACATCTACAGAACATGAAGAACCAGTGGCTTTTACATCTGCAGAACGTGAAGAACCAGTGGTATCTACATCTACAAAACATGAAGAACCAGTGGCTTTTACATCTGCAGAACGTGAAGAACCAGTGGTATCTACATCTACAGAACGTGAAGAACCAGTGGTATCTACATCTACAGAACGTGAAGAACCAGTGGCATCTACATCTACAGAACGTGAAGAACCAGTGGCATCTACAGAACTTGAAGAACCAGTGGCATCTACATCTACAGCACGTGAAGAACCAGTGGCATCTACATTTGTAAAACGTGAAGAACCAGTGGCATCTACATCTACAAAACGTTAAGAACCAGTGGTATCTACATCTACAGAACGTGAAGAACCAATGGCATCTACATCTACAGAACGTGAAGAACCAGTGGCATCTACAGAACTTGAAGAACCAGTGGCATCTACATCTACAGCACGTGAAGAACCAGTGGCATCTACATCTACAGACCGTGAAGAATCAGTAGCATCTACATCTGCAGAACGTGAAGAACCAATGGCATCTCCATCTGCAGAACGTGAAGAACCAGCAGCATCTACATCTACAGAACGTGAAGATCCAGTGGCATCTACATCTACAGAACGTGAAGAACCAGTGGCATCTACATCTACAGAACGTGAAGAAACAGTGGCATCTACAGAACGTAAAGAACCAGTGGCATCTACATCTACAGAACGTGAAGAACCAGTGGCATCTACATCTGCAGAACGTGCAGAACCAGTGGCATCTACATCTACAGAACGTGCGGAACCAGTGGCATCTACATCTAAAAAACATTAAGAACCAGTAGCTTCTACATCTGCAGAACATGAAGAACCAGTGGCATCTACATCTACATAACGTGAAGAACCAGTGGCATCTACATCTGCAGAACGTGAAGAACCAGTGGCATCTACATCTACAGAACATGAAGAACCAGTGGCATCTACATCTGCAGAAAGTGAAGAACCAGTGGCATCTACATCTACAGAACATGAAGAACCAGTGGCATCTACATCTACAGAACATTAAGAACCAGTGGCATCTACATCTACATAACGTGAAGAACCAGTGGCATCTACATCTACAGAACGTGAAGAACCAGTGGCATCTACATCTACAGAACGTGAAGAACCAGTGGCATCTACATCTACAGAACGTGAAGAACCAGTGGCATCTACATCTACAGAACGTGAAGAACCAGTGGCATCTACATCTATAGAACATGAAGAACCAGTGGCATCTACATTTGCAGAACGTCGAGAACCAGTGGCATCTACAGAACGTGAAGAACCAGTGGCATCTACATCTACAGCACGTGAAGAACCAGTGGCATCTACATCTACAGAACGTGAAGAACCAGTGGCATCTACATCTACAGCACGTGAAGAACCAGTGGCATCTACATCTACAGAACGTGAAGAACCAGTGGCATCTACATCTGCAGAACGTGAAGAACCAGTGGCATCTACATCTACAGAACATGAAGAACCAGTGGCATCTACATCTGCAGAAAGTGAAGAACCAGTGGCATCTACATCTACAGAACATGAAGAACCAGTGGCATCTACATCTACAGAACATTAAGAACCAGTGGCATCTACATCTACATAACGTGAAGAACCAGTGGCATCTACATCTGCAGAACGTGAAGAACCAGTGGCATCTACATCTACAGAACGTGAAGAACCAGTGGCATCTACATCTACAGAACGTGAAGAACCAGTGGCATCTACATCTACAGAACGTGAAGAACCAGTGGCATCTACATCTACATAACGTGAAGAACCAGTGGCATCTACATCTACAGAACGTGAAGAACCAGTGGCATCTACATCTATAGAACATGAAGAACCAGTGGCATCTACATTTGCAGAACGTCGAGAACCAGTGGCATCTACAGAACGTGAAGAACCAGTGGCATCTGCATCTACAGCACGTGAAGAACCAGTGGCATCTACATCTGCAGAACGTGAAGAACCAATGGCATCTCCATCTGCAGAACGTGAAGAACCAGCAGCATCTACATCTACAGAACGTGAAGAACCAGTGGCATCTACATCTACAGAAGGTGAAGAACCAATGGCATCTCCATCTGCAGAACGTGAAGAACCAGCAGCATCTACATCTACAGAACGTGAAGAACCAGTGGCATCTACATCTGCAGAACGTGCAGAACCAGTGGCATCTACATCTACAGAACGTGAAGAACCAGTGGCATCTACATCTACAGAACGGAAGAACCAGTGGCATCTACATCTACAGAACGTGAAGAACCAGTGGCATCTACATCTGCAGAACGTGCAGAACCAGTGGCATCTACATCTACAGAACGTGAAGAACCAGCGGCATCTACATCTACAGAACGTGAAGAACCAGTGGCATCTACATCTGCAGTACGTGAAGAACCAGTGGTATCTACATCTGCAGGACATGAAGAACCAGTGGCATCTACAGAACATTAAGAACCAGTGGCATCTACATCTACATAACGTGAAGAACCAGTGGCATCTACATCTGCAGAACGTGAAGAACCAGTGGCATCTACATCTACAGAACGTGAAGAACCAGTGGCATCTACATCTGCAGTGCGTGAAGAACCAGTGGTATCTACATCTGCAGGACATAAAGAACCAGTGGCATCTACAGAACATTAAGAACCAGTGGCATCTACATCTACAAAACATTAAGAACCAGTAGCTTCTACATCTACAAAACATGAAGAACCAGTGGCATCTACATCTGCAAAATTTAACCGCAAATCAAATCGCAATTCCACGCACTGTCAGAAAAATCTCAACGAGATATCTTCCCCAAATCGTTCAGGACCTATCTGGAACCCAACACTGTTCATAAGTAGAAGAGTCCCCTGTATATAATCGGCGAGACTTTATTCATAAACAAGCCTACGTGTTCAACTGGCGAGACTTCACCCTGGTGGCAATTTCTTGGTGGTGGAGGGTGGGGCCTGGAGGTGGTGGGGGGGGGCTGTGGGTGGGGGTGGATAGTGGGGGCGCGTGACGTCAGTTGACGTCGTTCCCTACCCCCCCGCCCCCCGCCTCTCATCGCTCGCTTGGGCTTACGGCAGAGGTCGCAAACGGGTTTTGATTCCTTACCCGTACCCGGCCGCACCAGGGTCGCAAACGGGTACCCGTACCCGGCTGTACCCGTACCCTACCCGTACCCGGCCGAGTACGGGTAGGGTACGGGTACCCGATTGCGACCTCTGGATGAAGCCATGTTGCAGGCGCGGGTGGGTTGATTCTAGGAACTTGAATTGTGAGAAGAGACAAGACGTTGGGAAATGAGTGACAAACGGTGACTCACCGGTGACTCACGGCCTACCCGTACCCGGCCGCACCAGGGTCGCAAACGGGTACCTGTACCCGGCCGGGTACGGGTACCCGGGTATCGGGTAGGGTACGGGTATCGGGTACCCGGTTGCGACCTCTGGCTTACGGTGGAACTACCAACGGGCGTGTTGGTTCTGCGGGTGGATCGTACGGGGCCAGGTTCCATCCGCTGCTGGGTCAGGGAGGGCCTTTCCCTTCGTAAGCCTTCTCTGCACTTATCATCGTCACCATCACCACCACCACCAAAACAAAGACACAGGTCCCCCAAGTATAGCCTTAACAGACTGTTGGGGCAAGTGCTGTTAGTAGCGAGCAGCACCTGTGAAGGATACCGGCACTGCGGCACACACGCCCCGGCCGCCTCTGTCTGACCCCGGGTGGCGATGATGTTCACCACTGCGCACCGTGCACACTCATTTTAGTCCCATTCGACCTAGGGGAGGCCCAGGACCGGGTCCCGATAACCGTCACCGGCGTTGGCCGTGAGCGCGGGAATCGAACTCGTGTCTCCGCCGGGTTCGGAGCGCGGCGTAGCGTCGATCGCCAAATCACCGCCCCCCCACCAACGCCGCCACCCCACCACCGCAACCACCACCACCACCGCCACCACCGCCGTGAGTGAGCAGAAGTCGGAGGAGCACTTCCCAGTGCGGCGACCCCCCGACAACAGCGCCAGCATTAAGCAGAAGCAATTTGACAAATAAACAAGCGATTGGCCTTTCTACGATTTTTAGCGTCGCTACGTGGGTAATCCGAGCGTCGTTGGCGACAGACCGCTGTGTTCATCCGGTGTCGTCAAGGGAAATACATAACATCCACGTTTGGTGACGGTGGCCGCGTGGGTCTCATGGGTTCTAGATCTGCGAATTTGTAGCGAACGGTTACTAGAATCGTAGACGATCCCCGGTACGAGATCCGTGAGTTTGTAGCGAGCGGTGGTTAGAATCGTAGGCAGTCCCCGGTTCTAGATCCGTGAGTTTGCAGCGGGCGGTGATTCGAATCATAGACAATCCACGGTACGAGATCCATGAGTTTGGAGCGTGCGGTGATTGGAATCGTAGACAATCCCCGGTACGAGATCCGTGAGTTTGTAGCGAGCGGTTACTAGAATCGTAGACAATCCCCGGTTCTAGATCCGTGAGTTTGCAGCGAGCGGTGATTTGAATCGTAGCCAATCCCCGGCACTAAATCCGTGAGGTCATTGGAGCGGTGGATAGAATCGTAGGCAATCCCCGGTACGAGATCCGTGAGTTTGTAGCGGGCGGTGATTTGAATCATAGACAATCCCAGGTTCTAGATCCGTGAGTTTGTAGCGAGCGGTGGTTAGAATCGTAGACAATCCCAGGTTCTAGATCCGTGAGTTTGTAGCGAGCGGTGGTTAGAATCGTAGACAATCCCCGGTACTAGATCCGTGAGTTTGTAGCGAGCGGTGGCTGGAATCATAGACAATCCACGGTACGAATCCGTGAGTTTGGAGCGTGCGGTGGCTGGAATCGTAGACAATCCACGGTACGAGATCCGTGAGTTTGTAGCGAGCGGTGATTGGAATCATAGACAATCCCAGGTTCTAGATCCGTGAGTTTGGAGCGAGCGGTTACTAGAATCATAGACAATCCACGGTACGAGATCCGTGAGGTCATTGGGAGCGGTGATTAGAATCGTTGACAATCTCCGGTACGAGATCCGTGAGTTTGTAGCGAGCGGTTACTAGAAGCGTAGACAATCCACGGTACTAGATCCGTGAGTTTGGAGCGAGCGGTGATTAGAATCGTAGACAATACCCGGTACGAGATCCGTGAGTTTGTAGCGAGCGGTGGCTGGAATCATAGACAATCCCAGGTTCTAGATCCGTGAGTTTGTAGTGAGCGGTGGCTAAAATCGTAGCCAATCCCCGGTACGAGATCCGTGAGTTTGTAGCGGGCGGTGATTTGAATCAGACAATCCCAGGTTCTAGATCCGTGAGTTTGGAGCGTGCGGTTACTAGAATCGTAGACAATCCACGGTACGAGATCCGTGAGATTGGAGCGTGCGGTGATTGGAATCATAGACAATCCCCGGTTCTAGATCCGTGAGGTTCGTAGTGAGCGGTGATTAGAATCGTAGACAATCCACGGTACGAGATCCGTGAGTTTGTAGCGAGCGGTGATTGGAATCGTAGACAATCCCCAGTACGAGATCCGTGAGTTTGTAGCGAGCGGTGATTGGAATCGTAGGCAGTCCCCGGTACTAGATCCGTGAGGTTCGTAGCGAGCAGTGATTAGAATCGTAGACAATCCACGGTACGAGATCCGTGAGGTCATTGGGAGCGGTGATTGGAATCGTAGACAATCCCCGGTACTAGATCCGTGAGTTTGTAGCGAGCAGTTACTAGAAGTGTAGACAATCCACGGCACTAGATCCGTGAGGTCGTAGCGAGCGGTGATTAGAATCGTAGACAGTCCCCGGTACCAGATCCGTGAGTTTGTAGCGAGCGGTGACTGGAATCGTAGACAATCTCCGGTACTAGATCCATGAGTTCGTAGCGAGCGGTGATTAGAATCGTAGACAATCTCCGGTACTAGATCCATGAGTTCGTAGCGAGCGGTGATTGGAATCGTAGGCAGTCCCCGGTACTAGATCCGTGAGTTTGTAGCGTGCGGTGATTGGAATCGTAGCCAGTCCCCGGTACTAGATCCATGAGTTTGTAGCGAGCGGTGATTGGAATCGTAGGCAGTCCCGGTACTAGATCCGTGAGTTTGTAGCGAGCGGTGGTTAGAATCCTAGGCAGTCCACGGTACTAGATCCACGGGTTTTGGCGATCACGATCCACGGTTTGAAATCGTAGGCAGATCCCGGGAGAACTTGATGGCGGAGATCGTAACGTCGCCTTCCTCCGAAAATCCACCGTCGCCACCACCGTCGCCACCACCATCGCCACCACCGCCACCGCCATCGTCACCACCACCACCACCAACAGCGTCAAGCAGCCTGGCAGAATCCGTAGCCGGTGCAGCGTCGTAGATCCAAATCCGCCACTTTTTGGACTGCCACCTCCGCCCCCCCGTTTCTCAAAGCTACCTCGGCGTGGTGGAGTGGGTGTGGTGTGGTGCGTGTGGTGCGTGTGGTGTGTGCGTGGTGTGTGTGTGCTTGCGTGCGCGTGCGTGTGCGTGTATGTGTGCGCGTGTGTGTGCGCGCGTCTGCGTGTGTGCCTGCGCGCATACGTACGCACGCGTGTCGAGAAGAGATCAAAGTTCGGGGAACGGGAGGTGAGATTTAACATTTTTAAAGCCGTCGAGATGAGTCGTCGTCAACGCGCACAGAGACCGCCACCCCCCCACGAAGACACAACAGCCGAACCACCACCACCCCCCCCAGGCCTCAACAAGGTCGACAGAGAGCGAGAAGCTTTTAAAGTCTTCAGCTTCTCCCTCCCTCCACCCCCCTTGCGACCGCGGCTACCGATCCGCTGCATGCCGAAAACCGGTCACTCCTCTCCGTGGTGGTGGTGGCACGATGCCCGCGCCAGCCAAAGCTCACAGCTGCTGCCGTGCCGACCACCACTACCACTACCACCACCGCCACCGCCACCATCACCACCACCATCACACCACCATCACCATCACCGCCACCATCACCATCACCACCACCACCATCACCACCACCGCCACCATAACCGCAGCCGGGTTGGGTGGCCAGCACCACGCCCGGCCGCCTTTGTCTCCCCAGTGGCGATGTTTACTACACACCGCCGCACCAGGTGCTACTCATTTGAGGCCTCGACCTAGGGGAGGCCCGGGACCGGTTCGATAATCGTCACCGGTGGGTTGGCCGTGCGGGAATCGAAGCGTAACGCTCACCACTACACCCCACACTCACACAACAACAACAACCGCCATTCGCCACTAAGTGGCGGTGACGTCACCACGACGCTTGTGCCAGGCCATGTGCACCTTGAGGCTGCCACGTGAAGTGTCGAACGCCAGCCGGCAAGAGGTCACGGGGCAGACCCGGCAGGTGCCACGGGTCGACTGACTTGAGATGACTGGCCGATGCACCACCTGTGCCCCCTACTGTGCCAACTCGCGGTGCTTTAGCCGCCCGGCGCTCCGCTCGTTGTTGTGAGCGACTGCCTCCCAAACTGCCCGGTAGCCTCAAGGTGCACCTAGCCTGGTACTGCCCAGTCAGCCTCCTCCTCCACAGAGGGCGATCCGTTGACCACTCATCTCCACATCCTCCTGGACCAACATGAGCCCTGACTCTTCTCTCGCTCACTCGTTAATCCATGCGTACATCAGCCCCACGAACCTGACAAGGCCAAGATGAACCCCTCACAGAAAACCCAAAGAGACTGCCAGACAGTCCCCGTCACGACCATCGTGAACCTCATCCACCCACACGGCCATCGTGAACCCCACCCACCCACACGGCCATCGTGAACCCCACCCACCCACACGGCCACAGTGAACCTCACCCACCCACACGGCCATCGTGAACCTCACCCACCCACACGGCCACCGTGAACCTCACCCACCCACACGGCCATCGTGAACCTCACCCACCCACACGGCCACCGTGAACCTCACCCACCCACACGGCTCGTGAACCTCACCCACCCACACGGCCGTTGTGAACCCCACCCACCCACACGGCCGCCGTGAACCCCACCCACCCACACGGCCGCCGTGAACCCCACCCACCCACACGGCCGCCGTGAACCCCACCCACCCACACGGCCGCCGTGAACCCCACCCACCCACACGGCCGCCGTGAACCCCACCCACCCACACGGCCAGTGAACCCCACCCACCCACACGGCCGCCGTGAACCCCACCCACCCACACGTCCATTGTGAACCCCACCCACCCACACGGCCGCCGTGAACCTCACCCACCCACACGGCCACCGTGAACCCCACCCACCCACACGTCCATTGTGAACCTCACCCACCCACACGGCCGCCGTGAACCCCCCCACCCACACGGCCGCCGTGAACCCCACCCACCCACACGGCCGCCGTGAACCCCACCCACCCACACGGCCGCCGTGAACCCCACCCACCCACACGGCCGGTGAACCCCACCCACCCACACGGCCCAGTGAACCCACCCACCCACACGGCCGCCGTGAACCCCACCCACCCACACGGCCGTCGTGAATTCGACCCTCGATCGATGGCTGCGCCATCGCCGCACACGCGTCGAAAATAAAAATCAAGGGACAACTCCTTACTTACTAACAACTCCTCTATCATGTTTCATTGCTGGATGGGCAAGGGCTGGGGCTGGGGCTGGGGCTGGGGCTGCCCCCCCCCCCCCACCTGAAAATCCTGGCTCCGATCGCGGGCGAGCGAGCGAACGAGCGAGCGAACGAGCGAGCGAGCGTGCCGGTCGTCGCGATGGTGGACTCAGAGGCAAAGATACTCACCCTTCAAGCCTCCTGTCGTATCTCCCGTCTCCCCGCGTGTGGTGCAAACCCGGCGCCGGGTAACCCGAAACATTCGCCCCGGCACCTCCGTCTCCGCTCATCGACGCGGCTCCCCTCCTCCTCCTCCTCCTCCCCCCGTCGCCATCGCCCCGCCGATGCCGGACGACCCTCCGCGCCCTCCTGCCGCGCGACTCCCGCGTGCCGCCGCCGCCATCGCGGCCGCCGAGGGCGAGGAGAGCAGGAGGAGGAGGCCGGAGGAGGAGGCGGCGGCGCCGGCGCCGGCGTTGCCGCCCGGCTGCGCCGACGACGCCGAAGACGACGACGACGACGAGGTCGTCGCCCCTCCCCCCGCCGCCCCGACAAGGCCGCCCACCCCTCCTCCTCCTCCGACGCCGCCGATGCCGACGCCGATGCCGGCGGCGGCTGCGGTGCAGGCGACGGCGGTGGCGCCGGGCTCGTTGTAGTCGGTGCGGAGCTCGCGCTCGCCCATCTGGTGCGACGCATCGTGGGCCTTCTGCGCGCTCTTGATGTCCACAAAGTCGACGAACGCCGCCACGCCGCCGCCCTCAGAGCCGCGCCTGGGCAGGATCTTGACGCTCTCCACGCGGCCGTACCTGGAGGTGGGGGGGGGGGTGAGGTGGTGGTGAGGAGGCGGGGGTAGTGAGGTGGTGGTGAGGTGGTGGGGGGGGGGAGGTGGTGAGGTGGAGGGGGTGGTGAGGTGGGGGGGGTGGTGAAGTGGTGGTGGTGAGGTGGGCGGGGGGGTGGTGAGGTGGTGGTGGTGAGGCGGGGGGGTGAGGTGATGGTGAGGTGGTGGTGGAGGTAGGTGGTGGTGAGGTAGGGGGGGGTGGTGGTGAGGTGGGGGGGGTGGTGAGGAGGCGGGGGGGTAAAGTGGTGGTGAGGTGGTGGTGAGGTAGCGAGGAGGTGGTGGTGAGGTGGGGGGGGTGGTGAGGTGGGGGGGGGATGGAGAGGAGGTGGTGGTGGTGAGGAGGTGGCAAGGTGGTGGTGGTGAGAGGTGAGGGGTGGGGGTGGCAGTGTTAGTCCAGAGAACGCCAAAAGGCACACAGCACAATGCCACCATCGCTGAGTGGCGAAAGGCGGGTGTTGTTGTTGTGTGGGCGAGTGCTTGGAGTGGGTGAGGAATTGAGTGGGTGGTTGAGTGGGTGGGTGGTTGAGTGGGTGAGGAATTGAGTGGGTGGCTGAGTGGATATGCGAGTGGGTGGGTGGTTGAGTGGGTGGGTGGTTGAGTGGGTGGGTGGTTGAGTAGGTGGGTGGTTGAGCGTGCGGGAAGTTGAGTGGGCTATTAATTGAGCGAGTGGGTGGCTGAGTGGGTATGCCAGTGGTTGAGTGGGTGGGTGGTTGAGCATGCGGGCATTTGAGTGGGCTAGTAATTGAGCGAGTGGGTGGCTGAGTGGGTATGCGAGTGGTTGAGTGGGTGGATGGTTGAGTGAGTGGGTGGTTGAGCGTGCGGGCATTTAAGTGGGCGAGTAATTGAGCGAGTGGGTGGCTGAGCGAAGCGTTCGACACTTCACGTGGCCTCAAAAGTCCGACCGGCACGGCACGATCGCCGTGGTGACGTCACCATCACGCGCACCCCCGGTGAACACAACAAGTAAACCCGTAAAAACAAAGTTTTTCACTATAAATCCTTTATATGCGTGGCGGCTAGAGTCCTCTCGTCCTCTGGCTTGAGATGGCTGCCACCTATGGGTCAGATGATTGTCTGCCAGTATTAAGCAATTGGTAATTAAATATTTAATTTGTTTTCCCTAAACAGTGTAAAATTTAGAAAAATTTTTCACGAACATTAATTGTCACGCACAACGAGTCTGTGTGCAAAACGTCAGCTCGATTGGATCACGGGGAAGTGGGTTAAAAAACGACCGAAAGATTTGCACGTCGTAAGCAAGCAAGCAAGCACGCAAGCAAGCACGCAAGCAAGCAAGCAAGCGAACTTAATATAAAGAATTTAAAAAGGGCTGCGTTTCGAATTCGGTTCAACAACAAAAACTAAACCCGATTTCAGACCGTTCTTACCCGTTGGAAACCGAACCGCAGAAAAAAAAAACGAGCTCCAGTTTTTTTTTAAAAATAGTTTTGTGACTCACTTCCACTCGTTACAAACCCCCTCGACATCGCCTCCGACTCCTCCCTCCCTCCCTCGACCGTCTAGTGTAGTGTATAGTGGTGTGGTGTATAGTAGTGTATAGTAGTGTGGTGTATAGTAGTGTAGTGTAAAGTAGTGTATAATAGTGTAGTGTATGTGGTGTATAATAGTGTTGTGTATAGTAGTGTAGTGTAAAGTAGTGTATAGTAGTGTGGTGTATAGTAGTGTAGTGTATAGTAGTGTAGTGTATAGTAGTGTGGTGTATAGTAGTATATTGTAAAGTAGTGTATAGTAGTGTAGTGTATAGTAGTGTAGTGTATAGTAGTGTGGTGTATAGTGTAGTGTATAGTAGTGTGGTGTATAATAGTGTATAATAGTGTAGTGTATAGTAGTGTAGTGTATAGTGTATAGTAGTGTAGTGTATAGTAGTGTAGTGTGTAGTGTAGTGTATAGTCAGTGTAGTGTATAGTATGTGGTGTATAGTGTAGTGTATAGTGTAGTGTATAGTGTAGTGTATAGTATGTGGTGTATATAGTGTATAGTAGTGTAGTGTGTATAGTGTAGTGTATAGTGTGTATATGTAGTGTANAGTAGTGTAGTGTATAGTGTAGTGTATAGTGTAGTGTATAGTAGTATAGTGTATAGTAGTGTATTGTAGTGTGTAGTGTAGTGTATATTGTAGTGTATAGTAGTGTAGTGTATAGTAGTGTAGTGTATAGTGTAGTGTATAGTGTAGTGTATAGTGTAGTGTATAGTAGAGTAGCGTATAGTAGTGTAGTGTATGTGTAGTGTATAGTAGAGTAGCGTATAGGAGTCCCAGGAACCGGGCAGATAGGTCACTGGTGTTGGCCGTGAGCGGGAATCGAACCGGTCGCCGGGTTCATAGCGCCATCATAACCCTACACCCACCGCCCCCATCTCACACACGCTCANCACCACCANCCACCCCCACCTCCCCTCCCCCACCCTCCCACCCTCCCCCCTCCCCTCCACCCCCACAACCCACAGCGCTGGCTCCTCACCACCACTCCCACNCCCCCCCTCACCCTCCCCCCCCTCCCTCCCCCCCCTCACCCCTCCCTTACCCCCCTCACCCCCCCCTCACCCCTCCCTCACCCCCCCTCACCCCCTCCCTTACCCCCCTCACCCTCCCACACCCCCCTCACCCCTCCCTTACCCCCCTCACCCTCCCCTCACCCTCCCCTTGCCCTCTCTTCAAGGTTACACAGATTATGCGTTGACGCTGCTGCTGCTGCTGAGTTTGCAAACAGCTGCACAGTCGAATGCAATGCGGAAGATTTCCTCATCCTCCTCCTACACGACACGTCCCACATCCAGAGGTCGCAACCGGGTACCCGATACCCGTACCTACCCTACCCTATACCCGTACCCTACCTTATACCCTATACCCTACCCGATACCCTACCCTACCCGATACCCGTACCCGATACCCTACCTACCCTACCTTATACCCTATACCCGTACCGATACCCTACCCTACCTACCCGATACCCTACCCTACCCGATACCCTACCCGACCGATACCCGTACCCTACCCGATACCCGTACCCTACCCGATACCCGTACCCTACCCGATACCTACCCTACCCGATACCCTACCCTACCCGTACCCTACCTTTTACCCTATACCCTACCCGATACCCATACCCGATACCGTACTCGATACCCGTACCTACCCTACCCGATACCTACCCTACCGATACCCGTACCTACCCTATACCCATACCTACCCTACCCATACCCTACCCGATACCCGTACCCTACTCGATACCCTCCGTACCCTACCCGATACCCATACCCTACCGTACCCATACCCTACCCGATACCCGTACCCTATCGATACCCGTACCCTACCCGATACCGGGGAAACCCGTTCCCGGCCGGGTACGGGTACGGGTAGACCGTGAGTCACTGGTGAGTCACCGTTTGTCACTCATTTCCCAACGTCTTGTCTCTTCTCACAATTCAAGTTCCTAGAATCAACCCACCGCGCCTGCAACATGGCTTCATCCCAGAGGTCGCAATCGGGTACCCGATACCGTACCCGATACCCGTACTCTACCCGTACCCGGCCGGGTACGGGTAGGGTACGGCCGGGTACGGGTAAAGAATCAAAACCCGTTTGCGACCTCTGCCCAAGTGACGATTCTTTATCCGAACCGGTCCTGGGCTACGCGTCGTCTTTGTGTGTAGTGGGGACGGTGGGTGTAGTGGTTAGCGCCACGAAACACGGCGACCCGAGTTCGATTCCCGCTCACGGCCACCAACACAGTGACGATTCATCTTCTTGGTTCTTTCGGTAAAGTCATCACGTAGAAGGGAAATAATAAAATAATAAAAATACAACATCATAAAATTATTCTCACGACGTTTCGGCCACAACGCAAGCAGCCGTCCTCAGGTGAAGAACAGGTCTGTCGGAAAGACAGCGTCTGTCTTATTTGATTATGTTTAATTTTTATTATTTTATTATTTCCATTCTACGTGATGACTTTACCGAAAGAACCAAGAAGAAGATGAATCCCTGCAGTCACGAAAGAAGCTTTAAACAGTGACGATTATTATGCGAATCGGTCCTGGGCTATGCGTTGTCTTGTGTGAAGTGGGGGGGGGGTAGTGGGGGGGGTAGTGGGGGGTGTAGTGGGGGGGGTAGTGGGGAGTAGTGGCACAAAACAACGTCACGTGTCCCCACCCACCTCCCACGTGTCCCCCTCCCACGTGTCCCCCCCTCCCACGTGTCCCCCCTCCCACGTGTCCCCCCACCCCCCCCACACCCCCCCCCACACTCCTCCGATCACACGAGGATCACGACTCTCACGGGGGGAGGGGCAGGGCAAGGGGGAAGGGGGAAGGGGCGGGGGTGGGAAACCCCGTAGACTCTCTGTCTGTCTGGCGCGTGCCCTGCCCCGAACCACCATCACTGCCTNCCCCCCCCACCACGTGACGAGGGCAGCAGAAGGCTGTGACGACACGAGAGGGGAGGGAGGGTGGGTGGGAGGGTGACGTGGGTGTGTGAGCGTGTGTGAGATGGGGAGCGGTGGGTGTAGTGGTTAGCGCTATGAACCCGGCAACCCGGGTTCGATTCCCGCTCACGGCCAACACAAACCAGTGACGATTATCTGAACCGGTTCCTGGGACTCCTATACGCTACACTATACACTATACTATACACTACATATACTATACACTACAATATACTACACTACTATACACTACACTATACATGCTCACTCACTCACGCACTGACTCACACACACTCACTCACACACTCACTCACACACACTCACACACACTCACACACTCACACACACTCACACTCTCACTCACTCACACACTCACACAGTCACTCACACACACTCACTCACGCACTGACTCACACACACTCACTCACACACTCACTCACACAGTCACTCACACAGTCACTCACACACACTCACTCACTCACACACACTCAGTAACACACTCACACTCTCACACACACACTCTCACAAACACTCAGTAACACTCACTCACGCACTCACTCACACACACACTCAGTAACACACACACACTCACTCTCTCACACTCACTCACTCTCACACACTCAGTAACACACTCACACTCTCTCACACACACTCTCACACACACTCACACACACACTCACTCTCACACACACTCACTCACTCTCACTCACTCGGTAAAACTCTCACACACTCACTCAGTAACACACACACTCACTCTCTCACACACTCACTCACTCTCACACACACTCAGTAACACACTCACACTCTCACACACTCACACACTCACTCACTCACACTGACTCACTCTCACACCACTCACTCTCACACACTCACACTCACTCACACACTCACTCACACTCTCTCACACACACTCTCACACACACTCACACACTCACACACTCACTCTCACACACACTCACACACTCACTCGGTAAAACTCTCACACACTCACTCAGTAACACACACACTCACTCTCTCACACACTCACTCACTCTCACACACACTCAGTAACACACTCACACTCTCACACACTCACTCACTCACACTGACTCACTCTCACACTCACTCGGTAAAACTCTCACACACTCACTCAGTAACACACACTCACTCTCTCACACACTCACTCACACACACTCAGTAACACACTCACACTCTCACACACTCACACACACACTCACTCACACTGACTCACTCTCTCACTCACTCACTCACACACTCACACACACTCACTCACACACTCACTCACACTCTCACTCACACTCACTAACACACTCACTAACTCACGCACTGACTCACACACTCACTCACACACTCACACTCACACACTCACTCTCACTCACACTCACTCAAACACACACTGTCTCTCTGTGTGTCTCTCTCTGTGTATCTCTGCGTGTGTCTCTCTCCTCTCTGTCTCTCTCTGTCTCTCTGTCTCTCTCTCCCCCCCCCCCCCCCGTTTTCTTGTCCAGTCGTGCGGGACTGACGCCGCTGTTTGCTTTATGGTGATTGTCACTGACACTGAACGAATTTAATTTGTCACTGGTTGCAGAAATGGTCGCTTCCGAGTGGCTTACAAGGCACAGCAATATTCCAGCGCAATTTGCGCTGGGGAAATAAAGTTTTCAAAAGTCNAAAGTCTCTCTCTGTCTCTCTGTCTCTCTCTCTCTCTCTGTCTCTCTCTCTCTCTGTGTCTCTCNCTCTCTCTGTGTCTCTCTCTCTCTGTCTCTCCTCTCTCTCTCTCTGTGTCTCTCTCCGAGCTGACATTTTCTTTCTGCATGACTTTACCGAAAGAACCAAGAATAAGACGCTGCCAACTTGGGCATGCACCTCCCCCTCTCCAGCCGCCAGCAACACAACAGCCACCCACCCCACCCCCACTCTCATCTCTCACCACACCACCACCCGCACCCCTCCCTGCTCGCCTTCCCATGCCTCCCCCCATCACTCCCACAAGCAGCAACAGCAGCGGCACTGTCCTCTCGGCTTCTCTCACACACCCCTCCACCACCACCACCACAGGATTAGTTCCCTGCCCCCAGTCACACAGCCTCCAGTCACACAGCACCCCCTCTTCCCCCAGCTCGCTCCGTCTCCCAGCCTCCCTCCCCTCTCTCTCCCAGCCTCCCTCCCCCTCTCCCTCCCCCTCTCCCAGCCTCCCTCCCCTCTCTCTCCCAGCCTCCCCCCCCTCTCTCTCCCAGCCTCCCCCTCTCTCCCAGCCTCCCTCTCCCCTCTCCCTTCCCCCTCTCCCAGCCTCCCTCCCCTTCTCTCTCCCAGCCTCCCTCCCCCCTCTCTCAGCCTCCCTCCCCCTCTCCCTTCCCCTCTCTCAGCCTCCCTCTCCCCGCGTCTCCCAGCCTCCCCCCTCTCCCTCCCCCTCTCTCAGCCTCCCTCCCCCTCTCACTATCCAGCCTCCCCCCTCTCCCAGCCTCCCTCCCCCTCTCTCTCGCAGCCTCCTCCCCCCCTCTCTCTCTCAGCCTCCCCCTCTCTCCCAGCCCCCCCCCTCTCTCCCAGCCTCCCCCCCCCCTCTCTCAGCCTCCCTCTCCCCGCGTCTCCCAGCCTCCTTCCCCCTCTCACTATCCCAGCCTCCCCCCCTCTCCCAGCCTCCCTCCCCCCTCTCACTATCCCAGCCTCCCCCCTCTCCCAGCCTCCCTCCCCCCCTCTCTCGCAGCCTCCTCCCCCCTCTCTCCCAGCCTCCCTCCCCTCTCTCCGCGTCTCCCAGCCTCCCCCTCTCTCTCCCAGCCTCTCTCACTCCCCCCTCTCCCTCAGCCTCACCCTTCTCCCCCTCTCCCAGCCTCCCTCCCTCTCCACACGCCTCTCCCCCTCCCTCCATCTGTCACAGCCTCAAAGCTCCCCCCCCACCTCCTCTCTGCCAGCCTCCCCCTCCCTCTCTTCCCCATCTCCCCCCCCGCCCTCCAATCTCTCTCTCATCCAGAGCCTTCCATAGCACTCTCACAACCCAACTTCAAACACATCTCCCCTCCCTCCCTCCCTCCCCTCCTCCTCTCCCGGAGCGAGCGAGAGAGAGCCAGTTGGCATGATACGTGTGTGAGTCGGAGCGGGTTAATTCCCACACAGATGGCTTGGAGCACGGGTTGGGGTGGGGTGGGGGGTAGTTTGGGGGCAAGGCAGCCTGCCGAAATCACTTGGGTCTGGCCCTGCCAAGCCAAGCGCAGACGGGACTCGAAATTCAACAAATCTAGGAGCAAACCTGGAAAAGCAGTTGCGAGTAGCAGCAGCAACAGCATCAACACAACTTATTGGTTCTTTCGGTAAAGTCATCACGTAGAAGGGAAATAATAAAATAATAAAAATAAAACATTATTAAATACAATTCTCACGACGTTTCGGCCACAACGCAAGCAGCCGTCCTCGGGTGGAGAACAGGTCTGTCGGTCTGTTACAGGCTACACGGTGACCTTTTGTCTTGTGTGTGAAAAGGGTTTATATATGTGTGGGTAAGGCGTGTGTTTGGCTGTGGTAGGGTATGTATGTGTGGTAGGGTTTATATGTGTGCGAGTAGGATATGTGTTTGGGTAGGTGTGTGTGTATGAGCAGTGTGTGAGCTGTGTGTGAGCTGTGTGTGTGAGTGTGAGCAGTGTGTGTGTGAGTGTGTGAGTGAGTGAGTGTGTGTGTGCAGTGTGTGAGTGAGTATGTGAGTGTGTGTGAGCAGTGTGTGTGCAGTGTGTGTATGTGTGAGTGAGTGACTGTGTGCAGTGTGTGTGTGTGTGGGTAAGGCATGTGTGGCTGTGGTAGGGTATGTATGTGTGGTAGGGTTTATATGTGTGCGAGTAGGATGTGTTTGGGTAGGGTGTGAGCTGTGAGTGTGAGCAGTGTGTGAGCTGTGTGTGTGAGCAGTGTGTGAGCTGTGTGTGTGAGTGTGAGCAGTGTGAATGTGAGCAGTGTGTGAGTGTGTGTGCAGTGTGTGTGTGAGCTGTGTGTGTGAGCGTGTGTGTGAGTGAGTGTGTGTGAGTGTGTGAGTGTGTGAGTGAGTGTGTGAGTGANTGTGTGTGTGAGTGAGTGTGTGAGCAGTGTGTGTGTGAGTGTGAGCAGTGTGTGTGTGAGTGTGAGCTGTGTGTGCGAGTGTGTGAGTGAGTGTGTGTGTGAGTGTGTGAGTGAGTGAGTGTGTGAGCAGTGTGTGTGTGAGTGTGAGCAGTGTGTGTGTGAGTGTGAGCTGTGTGTGTGAGTGTGTGAGTGAGTGTGAGTGTGTGTGTGAGTGAGTGTGTGAGCAGTGTGTGTGTGAGTGTGAGCAGTGTGTGTGTGAGTGTGAGCTGTGTGTGTGAGTGTGTGTGTGTGTGAGTGTGTGAGTGAGGTGTGAGTGTGTGAGTGAGCGTGTGAGTGAGTGTGGTAAGTGAGTGTGTGAGTGTGTGTATGAGTGTATGAGTGTGAGTGTGTGTGAGTGTGTGTGTGAGTGTGTGAGTGAGTGTGTGAGTGAGTTGTGAGTGAATGAGAGTGTGCGAGTGTGTGAGTGTGAATGAGAGTGTGTGTGAGTGTGTGAGTGAGTGTATGAGTGTATGAGTGTGTGTGTGAGTGTGTGAGTGTGTGAGTGTGTGTGAGTGAGTGAGTGTGTGAGTGTATGAGTGTGTGAGTGTGTGAGTGAGTGTGTGAGTGAGTGAATGAGAGTGTGCGAGTGTGTGAATGAGAGTGTGTGTGTGTGTATGAGTGTATGAGTGTGAGTGTGTGAGTGTGTGAGTGTGTGAGTGAGTGTGTGAGTGTATGAGAGTGTGTGAGTGTGTGAGTGTGTGTGTGTGTGAGTGAGTGTGTGTGCGAGTGTGTGAGTGAGTGAATGAGAGTGTGCGAGTGTGCGAGTGAGTGTGAGCAGTGTGTGTGTGTGAGCAGTGTGTGTGTGAGTGTGAGCTGTGTGTGTGAGTGTGTGTGTGTGAGTGTGTGAGTGTGTGAGTGAGTGTGTGAGTGAGCGTGTGAGTGAGTGTGTGAGTGTGTGAGTGAGTGTGTGTATGAGTGTGAGTGAGTGTGTGAGTGAGTGTGTGAGTGAGTGTGTGAGTGAGTGTGTGAGTGAGTGAATGAGAGTGTGCGAGTGTGCGAGTGTGCGAGTGTGTGAATGAGAGTGTGTGTGAGTGTGAATGAGTGTGTGTGAGCAGGGTGTGTGTGTGCCCGTGTGAACCTCTGTGGGAGTGTTGTTGTTGCCGATGATGTCACGACAGCAGAGTACAGTTCTCCTATAAATACAAGAGCGCCTTTAAAATGGCTTCGTCTGACATTTCACACACACACCACACCCACCACCTCCCTCCCTCTCTCCCTATTTATATCTGACTCCACCTCTCTCTCCTTCCCTACCTCTCTTTCCTTCTCCCCCTTCTCCCCTTCTCCCCTCCCTCCCTCAGACACATACAAGTTTGATCCACTGCTGAATGAAAGCCATCGACCCACCCACCCTTCCCTCAAAAATCTCTCCTCTCTCGTGATGATGGTTACAAACTGAGTAATCATTGGAAAGATGTGATTAACCATGCAAAAAAGATTTAACTACACTTATTTGGACCATCTTATTTGACAGACAACTATTACAGGTTATTGATAGACAGCCAGTTTTGTTTTACCAGGTTTAGTTTTTTTTCTTTTTCACACTTTTGTTATGTAGGCTAGGCGTAGTCACAAACCGCACCCCTCTGCATAACAAAGGCTCAGTCTTTTGTTATGCAGTCTATTCTTAGTCTTAAGCCTCACCTTACCATATTAATAAAAAGTGTACCGTACTTGGCCCTTTCCCCCTCTCCAACCATTATATAAACGGAGTGGTATCTCTTGTAATCTCTCATTTACTTGATACGGCTGTCGTGGCTGTGACGGTTCCACCTGAAGACGGAAGCTGGTGTTGCCTCCGAAACGTCGTGATTTTTATTTTATTTTACTTTCATTAATTTAAATTTTTTACCTACGTGACTTTACCGAAAAAACCTAAGAATATAAAAAAAACATCTTCAAGTGAATATGTGACTAAGTGCAAACAGAAAAACCATCGACCCACCCACCCTTCCCTCCATCCCTCAAAAAATCTCTCTCCTCTCTCACCGGTTTCGTTTGTTTACGGATTTGTCCAACGAAACTGTGTTTAGATTGCAGGAGGAATCCGATGCGCTACGAAGCTCTTTGTCAAAGACGTGGATCGAGAAACGGGCACGGGATCCAGAGCCTTACAACACGAAGCCGGTTGTCATCGATGGCGAAACGTCGCACTCGGATTGTTAATGTAGTGGCTTTGGTATATTACACTATACACTACACTATACACTACACTATACACTACACTACTGTACACTACACTATACACTACACTACTGTACACTACACACTACACTATACACTACACTATACACTACACTACTACACACTACACTACTACACTACTGTACACTACTATACACTACACACTACACTACACACTACACTATACACTACACTACACTACTGCACACTACTGCACACTACTGTACACTACACTATGCTATACACTACACTACTGTACACTACACTATTATACACTATACTATACACTACACTATACTACTATACACTACACTACTGTACACTACACTATTATACACTATACTATACACTACACTATACTATTATACACTACACTACTGTACACTACACTATTATACACTATACTATACACTACACTATACACTACACTACACACTACACTACTATACACTACACTATACACTACACACTACACTACACACTACACTACTGTACACTACACACTACACTACTGTACACTACACTATTATACACTATACACTACACTATACACTACACTATACACTACACTATTGTACACTACACTATAATTGTAAATGTTGTAGTGGCTTTGGTACATTACACTATACACTACACTATACACTACACTATACACTAATATACACTATACACTACACACTACTACACACTACACACGACACTACTATAGCCATAGTGCTTAACCACAGTGCTTATTACTGCGCTTTTGTGATGCAAAAGTCACTTCATCGCCAACGCAGCACACGTTAGCTCCTTTGTTCATGCAAAAAATGTGTCCCTTTGCAAAATCAAACACCGACATATAACACACAGCACTACGCTGCATGATTTCTCGAGCTGAAACAGACCCGATTTGATCGCCAGAGGGATGCGAGCCTCGTTACGATTGCATCATCCATGACTTCTAGGAATAACATGATGCAATTCGTATCATGGATGACGCAATAGCAGCTGCAGATTGCATCATTCATTGTTTTGCTATTAAAAAAAACATGGACCGTTCGTACCCAGCCGTAAATTCCCCGTTTATAAATCACTTATCCTCCCGCCATTCCCAACTCAAGGGTCGTACAGACAGTCCACGAGTTACGATGATCCGACTTACGATATTTCGATCTTACGATGGAGATACGACAAAATTGTAAAATGTTATAAATTTGGCGCGGAAGGCAAACGCAGCAGCGTACGAATCTTGCCGAGTGCAGTACAATATGATACGTTCAATGCATGTATACACTACACTACTATACACTACACTATACACTACTATACACTACACTACTATACACTACACACTACACTATACACTATACACTACACTATACACTACAATACACTACACTAATATACACTACTATATACACTACACTATACAATACACTACTATACACTACTATACACTACACTATACACTACACACTACACTATACACTACTATACACTACACTATACACTACTATACACTACACTATACATTACACTATACACTACTATACACTACACTACACACTACTATACACTACTATACACTACACTACACACTACTATACACCACTATACACTACACTATACACTACACTATACACTACACTACTATACGCCTTTGTCTCCCCCACAGTGGCGATGTTTGCCCACCGCACCAGGTAACTCATTTGAGGTTGAGTCGACCTAGGGGAGGCCCAGGACCGGTTCAGAAAATCGTCACTGGTGTTGGCCGTGAGCGGGAATCGAACTCGGGTCGCCAGGTTCGTAGCGTAGCGCTAACCGCTACACCACCGCTCCCCGCTATGTTCATAAACACACACGTTTTGACGAATCAAAGTAAACTTAACGTTGCCCGCGGCTTATTTCGTGTTCATATTCTCAGGTTTTCGGTAAAGTCACCTGAAGACGGAAGCTTGTGTTGCCTCCGAAACGTCGTGATTTTTTTTTATTTTATTAATTTTAATGTTTTACCTACGTGACTACCGAAAAAACCTAAGAATATGAATCCTTGCAGTCACGAAAGCTTCACATCTAGAATTATTTCGTGTTGTCGGTGATTTATCTCCTTGAAGAAAAAATCATCTGTGTGTGTCTTACCCACCCCCTCCTCTCAGAAGAAAAGGCATCACCACAGACCCCAGGATGTGAGAGATTCCCCCACGTTTCGATTTAAAGCTTCTTTCGTGACTGCAGGGATTCATCTTCTTGGTTCTTTCGGTAAAGTCATCACGTAAAAGGGAAGTAATAAAATAATAAAAATAGACGTTTCGGCCCTCAGGTGAAGAACAGGTCTGTCGTGAAGACAGCGTCATTCACATCATCATCAACATCATNATCAACATCATCATCAACATCATCATCATCATCATCTTTTTTTCGATTTAAAGCTTTCGTGACTGCAGGGATTCATCTTCTTGGTTCTTTCGGTAAAGTCACGTAGAAGGGAAATAATAAAATAATATAACATAATAAAATACAATTCTCACGACGTTTCGGCCACAACGCAAGCAGCCGTCCTCAGGTGAAGAACAGGTCTGTCTTCAACAGACCTGTTCTTCACCTGAGGACGGCTGCTTGCGTTGTGGCCGAAACGTCGTGAGAATTTTATTTTGTTTTATTTTGCCTTGTTTACCGCTCGCTAAAAGCTCCATGGCGCAGTCCGTGGCCTCCATTTAAAATTGGAATCATCGAGAGTATTCTATATGAATAAAGCGCTCTACCTTGTAGCATTTACCTGTCACAACCCTTTCTCATGTGCAGTAGTACCCCAGTAATTACCATGTAATCGGGTAATTGCGTATGGAGTAAGGTAAAAGGTAGGGTAAAGATAGGCTCGTTACTTTTGACCTTTAACCTTACCTGCTAAAGGGTCAAAGGTAAGGGTAGAGTGATTGTATTGTGCTAAGGTAAAAGGTAGGGTAAAGGTAGGATCGTTGCTTTTGACCTTTAACCTTACCTGCTAAAGGGTCAAAGGTAAGGGTAGAGTGATTGTATTGTGCTAAGGTAAAGGTAGGGTAAAGATAGGCTCGTTGCTTTGACCTTTAACCTTACCTGCTAAAGGGTCAAAGGTAAGGGTAGAGTGATTGTATTGTGCTAAGGTAAAGGTAGGGTAAAGATAGGCTCGTTACTTTTGACCTTTAACCTTACCTGCTAAAGGGTCAAAGGTAAGGGTAGAGTGATTGTACTGTGCTAAGGTAAAAGGTAGGGTAAAGATAGGCTCGTTACTTTTGACCTTTAACCTTACCTGCTAAAGGGTCAAAGGTAAGGGTAGAGTGATTGTACTGTGTTAAGGTAAAAGGTAGGGTAAAGATAGGCTCGTTACTTTTGACCTTTAACCTTACCTGCTAAAGGGTCAAAGGTAAGGGTAGAGTGATTGTACTGTGCTAAGGTAAAAGGTAGGGTAAAGGTAGGCTTGTTGCTTTTGACCTTTAACCTTACCTGCTAAAGGGTCAAAGGTAAGGGTAGAGTGATTGTATTGTGGTAAGGTAAAAGGTAGGGTAAAGATAGGCTCGTTGCTTTTGACCTTTAACCTTACCTGCTAAAGGGTCAAAGGTAAGGGTAGAGTGATTGTATTGTGCTAAGGTAAAAGGTAGGGTAAGATAGGATCGTTGCTTTTGACCTTTTGACCTTTTGACCTTTAACCTTACCGAGGCCTACACGCACATCTCTCTTCCTCAACTCTACCACGCACTCCGCTACCCCTCCCTCCCATCTCCCTCCACTGCCAAGGGTAAACACGTATCATATTCTTGGTTAAATTTCGATTTAAAGCTTCTTTCGTGACTGCAGGGATTCATCTTCTTGGTTCTTTCGGTAAAGTCACGTAGAATGGAAATAATAAAATAATAAAACATAATAAAATAATTCTCACGACGTTTCGGCCACAACGCAAGCAGCCGTCCTCAGGTGAAGAACAGGTCTGTCGAAAGACAACCTGTCTCATTCAGACGCTGTCTTTCTTACAGACCTGTTCTTCACCTGAGGACGGCTGCTTGCGTTGTGGCCGAAACGTCGTGAGAATTATTTTATTATAATTTTTATTATTTTATCATGTTTTATTTTTATTATTTTATTATTTCCCTTCTACGTGATGACTTTACCGAAAGAACCAAGAAGATATTCTTGCTTTCGGTAAATCTGTAAAGAAAACAATAAAATAATACAAATTTTAAAAATAAAATTCTCACGACGTTTCGACTGCAACACAAAATCATATTGTAAAAACACAGCGAGAAATTCACATTTTATTTTTATTTTATTATTCCCTTCTCGTGATGACTTTACCAAAAGAACCAAGTGAATCCCTGGTAAAAGCTTGAAAAAAACGTATTAGAATTGTTTTTGTATGTACGGCAAAAATAAGTTCAACACGTACATCCAAACCCGTGGGCTCTCCACCCCCCTTTTCAAATATCGTGAAAAGACTTCCAGCGCATCAGATTTCTCCAGGATAAACAATCCTGACTTTGACACCAGCTTTTGTCCTCATCAACTCTCTGACTTTTCTTTCGTGTTGTGCGCGGTGTTTTAGCGCCACAGCGCGTTTGTGCGTTATTTTCATTTGTTTGTATGACGTGCGTTTCGTTCGAAATCGCCCCAGTGGTTTGCGCTGGCGGCAAACAAGTTGTTTAAAAGTCAAAAGNCTCCTAAGTTAACTTCACTAAATGGTTGACGACTATCCCATTGGAATCCCTTTATATCAATGTCTACTACAGTCCACACGTTTTCTGGCATAAGGTATTCCAACTAGTAGTAAGGTAATTGGGTGCTTGACCATCTGGCAAGTTTTCTTGAGATATAATATTTTTTCAATAAAAACTGAAAATATTAAATAAATGTGGTATCTACATAAAATGATATTATAAACACACCATCCTAAAATAAGCCCGATTTTAACACTAAAGCAGTCACTGACTCGCAACAACTTGCAATCGTAAGGACGCAGTTAATCGGGTAAAATCAATGAAAAGGATTTAAAAATGAGATGTGATAGAGCAAATCTGAGATCAGATTTGGTATCAGCACCCTGAAATTATTCTGCTGCAAAAGTCGAGGCCAGAAAATGTTTTTTTTGTTGACCAGTATCTATGGGTCTCTGTGGGTGTCTCTGTGGGGTCTGTGGGGGTCTCTGTGGGTCTCTGTGGGGTCTCTGTGGGTGTCTGTGTGGTGTGGGTCTCTGTGGGTCTCTGTGGGTGGGTCTCTGTGTGTGTGGTGTGGGTCTCTGTGGGTGTGTGGGTTGTCTCTGTGTGTGGGTCTCTGTGNGTGTGGGGTCTCTGTGGGTCTCTGTGGGTGTGGGTCTCTNTGNTGTCTCTGTGGTGTCTCTGTGGTCTGGTGTCTCTGTGGTGTCTCTGTGGGTCTCTGTGGTGTCTCTGTGGGTCTCTGTGGTCTCTGTGGGTGTCTCTGTGGGTGTCTCTGGTTCTGTCTCTGTGGGTCTCTGGGCTCTCTGGGTGTCTCTGTGTGTCTCTNTGGGTCTCTGTGTCTCTGTGGGTGTCTCTCTGGGTCTCTCTGGGTGTCTCTGTGGTGTCTGTGTGGGGGTCTCTGTGGGGTCTCTGTGGGTCTGTGGGTCTCTGTGGGTGTCTGTGGGTCTCTGTCTTCTGTGTGTCTCTGTGGGTGTCTCTGTGTCTCTGTGGGTCTCTGTGGGTGTCTCTGGGGGTCTCTGTGGGTCTCTGTGGGTCTCTGTGGGGTCTCTGTGGGGTCTCTGTGGGGTCTCTGTGGGGTCTCTGTGGGGTCTCTGTGTCTCTGTGGGGGTCTCTGTGGGTCTCTGTGGGTCTCTGTGGGTCTCTGGGTGTCTCTGTGGGTGTCTCTGTGTCTCTGGGTGTCTCTGGGTGTCTCTCTGGTGTCTCTCTGGGTGTCTCTGTGGTGTCTCTGTGGTGTCTCTGTGGGTGTCTCTGTGGGTCTCTGTGTGGGTGTCTGTGTGGGGTCTCTGTGAGTCTTTGGGTGTCTCTGTGGGTCTCTAGCATAAAAATGAGATGTGATAGAGCAAATCTGAGATCAGATTTGGAATCGGCACCTGAAATTAGTCTAGAACAGCTGCAAAAGTCCAGGCCATAATTTTTTGTTGACCAGTGTAATCTCTCTCACCCCCCCATCACCACCACCCACTCTCATTCTCACCCTCTCTCTCCAAAGCTCCATTCTCTCGCGTTAATCTCCCCCTCCTCAACCTTCCCTATCGATTTAACTCACCCTCAACCAACCCCCCTCTCTCTCTCGACCTCTCAATAACGTCTACCCCGTTGCTCTCCCCTCGCTCTCACGTCACACAAATCTCTCCCTTCCATCTCTTAGAATTACATCTCTCTCCGTACGCTCCCTTACCACCGATATCTAAAACCACAATTCACGAATCTCTATAGTCTTAGGTTTTTTTCGGTAAAGTCACCAGGTAGGTAAAAAATTAAAATTAATAAAAGTAAAATAAAAATCACGACGTTTCGGAGGCAACACAAGCTTCCGTCTTCAGGTGGAACCGTCACATCACGACAGATTTTTATTTTTATCTACGTGACTTTACCGAAAAAAACCTACGAAGATGAATCCTTGCAGTCACGAAAGCTTCAAATCACGAATCTCTCTCTCTGTGATCTCCCATCTGGTCTCTCCCCCCCATCCACCCCTCTCTCTTCCCCCAACCCCCTCCCAACACTACGTGATTTCTCTCTTGAGGTCAAATTACTTTCAATAGTCAGCATAGCTCCATCCACAGCTCCACCCACAGCTCTAGCCAAGGTCAAGCAATTGGCCCAGCCATGAGCCCAACCAAAGGTCCAGCAACAGCTTCAGCCATAGGCTGTTGTTGAGGGTGGACTGCCTCCACCTTTCAAGCAGCACCCTTCATCAACTCAGCCACTCACCCACTCACACATTGACCCGCTCACCCACTCATGCATTCACCCGCTCACCCACTCACCCGCTCACCCACCCATACATTCACCCGCTCACCCATTCACCCACTCATACATTCACCCACTCACCCACTCATACATTCACCCACTCATACATTCATACATCCCCCCCCCACCCACACTTATCCACTAACCCATTCACTCACTCATCCACCCACCCCACCACTCTCGCCCACTCACTGACCAACCACTCGCCCATTCTCTAACCCACTCACTCTCTACCCCACTCATCTACTCACCCACCCACTCATCTACTCACCCACTCACTGACTAACCACTCACTACCCACCCCACTCACCATGAATTATACCCCCCCCCCCAACACGTACAATGTCACGCAAGCTTTGTAAACGTTTATCCCACTCATCCTCTAAGCCACTCACCCTCTAAGCCACTCACTCTCCAACCCACTCACCCACTAACCCACTCACCCTCTAACCCACTCACCACCAACCCTCTAACCCACTCACCCTCTAAGCCACTCACCCTCTAAGCCACTCACCCTCTAACACACTCACCCTCCAACCCACTCACCCACTCACCCTCCAACCCACTCACCCTCTAACCCACTCACCCTCTAACCCACTCACCCTCTCACCCTCTAACCCACTCACCCACTCACCCTCTAACCCACTCACCCTCTAACCCACTCACCCACTCGCCCACCAACCAACTCACCCACCAACCCACTCACCCTCTAACCCACTCACCCTCTAACCCACTCACCCACTCACCCTCCAACCCACTCACCCTCCAACCCACTCACCTCCAACCCACTCACCCTCCAACCCACTCACCCTCCAACCCACTCACCCTCCAACCCACTCACCCTCCAACCCACTCACCCTCCAACCCACTCACCCTCCAACCCACTCACCCTCCAACCCACTCACCCTCCAACCCACTCACCCTCCAACCCACTCACCCTCCAACCCACTCACCCTCCAACCCACTCACCCTCCAACCCACTCACCCTCCAACCCACTCACCCTCAACCCACTCACCCTCGAACCCACTCACCCTCTAACCCACTCACCCTCTAACCCACTCACCCTCTACCCACTCACCCTCTAACCCACTCACCCTCCAACCCACTCACCCTCCAACCCACTCACCCTCCAACCCACTCACCCTCCGACCCACTCACCCTCTAACCCACTCACCCTCTAACCCACTCACCCTCTAACCCACTCACTCTCTAACCCACTCACCCACTAACCCACTCACCCTCTAAGCCACTCACCCTCTAAGCCACTCACCCTCTAACACACTCACCCTCCAACCCACTCACCCACTCACCCTCCAACCCACTCACCCTCCAACCCACTCACCCTCTAACCCACTCACCACTAACCCACTCACCCTCTAACCCACTCACCCACTCGCCCACCAACCAACTCACCCACCAACCCACTCACCTCTAACCCACTCACCCTCTAACCCACTAACCCTCTAACCCACTCACCCACTCACCCACTCACCCTCCAACCCACTCACCCTCCAACCCACTCACCCTCCAACCCACTCACCCTCCAACCCACTCACCCTCCAACCCACTCACCCTCCAACCCACTCACCCTCCAACCCACTCACCCTCCAACCCACTCACCCTCTAACCCACTCACTCATCTACTCACCCTCTAACCCACTCACCCTCCAACCCACTCACCCTTCAACCCACTCACCCTCCAACCCACTCACCCTCCAACCACTCACCCTCCAACCCACTCACCCTCCAACCCACTCACCCTCTAACCCACTCACTCATCTACTCACCCTCTAACCCACTCACCCTCCAACCCACTCACCCTCCAACCCACTCACCCTCCAACCCACTCACCCTCCAACCCACTCACCTCCAACCCACTCACCCTCCAACCCACTCACCCTCCAACCCACTCACCCTCCAACCCACTCACCCTCCAACCCACTCACCCTCCAACCCACTCACCCTCCAACCCACTCACCCTCCAACCCACTCACCCTCCGACCCACTCACCCTCCGACCCACTCACCCTCCGACCCACTCACCCTCCGACCCACTCACCCTCCGACCCACTCACCATCCGACCCACTCACCTCCGACCCACTCACCCTCCGACCACTCACCCTCCGACCCACTCACCCTCCGACCCACTCACCCTTCAACCCACTCACCCTCCAACCCACTCACCCTCCAACCCACTCACCCTCCAACCCACTCACCCTCCAACCCACTCACCCTCCAACCACTCACCCTCCAACCCACTCACCCTCTAACCCACTCACCCTCTGACCCACTCACCCTCTGACCCACTCACCCTCTGACCCACTCACCCTCTGACCCACTCACCTCTGACCCACTCACCCTCTAACCCACTCACCCTCTAACTCACTCACCCTCTAACCCACTCACTCTCTAACCCACTCACCCTCTAAGCCACTCACCCTCTAAGCCACTCACCTCGAACCCACTCACCTCTAACCCACTCACTGTCTAACCCACTCACCCACCAACCCACTCACCCTCCAACACACTCACCCTCTAACCCACTCACTGACTAACCCACTCACCCTCTAACCCACTCACCCACCAACCCACTCACCCTCCAACACACTCACCCTCTAACCCACTCACTGACTAACCCACTCACCCTCTAACCCACTCACCCACCAACCCACTCACCCTCCAACACACTCATCCTCTAACCCACTCACTGACTAACCCACTCACTCTTCTACTCACTCACCCTCTAACCACTCACCCTCTAACCCACTCACCCTCCAACCCACTCACCCTCCAACCCACTCACCCTCCAACCCACTCACCCTCCAACCCACTCACCCTCCAACCCACTCACCCTCCAACCCACTCACCCTCCAACCCACTCACCCTCCAACCCACTCACCCTCCAACCCACTCACCCACTAACCCACTCACCTTCCAACCCACTCACCCTCTAACTCACCCTCTAACCCACTCACTGACTAACCCACTCACCCACTCACTCTTCTACTCACCTACTAACCCACTCACCATCTAACCCAGCCACTCTTTAACAGTTGTGCAACGTTTACATTAAATTAGTTGCACAGAATAAAACATTTTTATTAATAATTATAATTTTTTTTTAAAACATTTAAATAATCCCCTAAGGCCGTTTTAATGGGGGAGTCGAGCCACTTCACCGCTCGAGTTCCCGCGCGCGCGGCGGTTTACTCGAATATACAAAAAAAACATCATTCCTTGTTCATTTTTAAACAACGTAAACACTTGTTCACCAAAAAATAAATACACACACCAACTGGGGGCCGTGAAGAATCTCGATGGATCGACTAAATCGGGGATTTATTTTTTAATGTTTAAAAAAATATTCTAAATAAAAGGATCATAATTGCGAGTCCGCGGTATCCTTGCGCGGTCACATCGCGCACCCCCCCGCCGCCAAACAAAATAGTGCGCGCTCCCTCGCGTTCTCCTCGGTCTCTTAAAATTCTAAATTTACTTTTAAAAAACCCACAAATAACGAAGCTACATTCGTGCTTTGAAACCGTCACGTTTTTAAAGTTTAAAAATAAAAAATAACACGCGGTCGCGTACAGCAATCTTCACGCCTGAGCAAAGCACGCTCATTCGGCGATGTTGTTATCATTATTAGGGACGCGAACCAACTCGAAACAACCGCGTGGAAAGCTCTTCATCCAGCAGTGGATAACGACAACGACAAATTCGTAAATAACAACAGGGCACATGTTAATAATAGCAGCCAGGGCAGGTCATCTTCTAAACCGCCGTCGTCAAGGAAAATTTTCCTTTGGGCAAAATGTACTTCACCTCAAAATCAAAACGTTTAACTCTCGATCACGGTTCGTTAACGACAACGAACAAACGAAAAAAATCTCCGCGTTAATAAAAATAAATTATAAAAAAATATATATATACACAACCATCGACCACCAACAAACCACCATCACCGACGCCAACATTTCCCACGCGTATAGTCGCGACGCGGCGAGACGGCTGCTCCCATTGGCCGAGGCGGGACCCACGTGACTCGCGCCAGCCAACCCGGAGGCGCCTTACGGAACGTCTCGCCTATCCGCTCTACCAAATGTAAAACGGGGCCCGGCCATTTCAATGTTGAACACCAACCCCCCCCGCCTCGCCTACTCGCGCCGCCGCCTTCTGCGCCTCACGATCACCGAGAAACTCCCCGATCGAGGGGGTCCTAGAGAGGGGGGGGGGGAGGGGAGTAGAATGGAGGCCCCCTCACCGTTTGAAGTGATCGACAATTTTCTCCTCGCGAACATTTTCCGGAAGGTTCCCCACCCACAGATGGCGCGTCTCGCGGAGCATGGCCGCCGGTGGGGACTGCGGTGGTGGTGCGGGGGGGAGGGGCTCGTGGTGAGGGGGGAGGGAGGGGCTCGTGGGGGGGAGGGCTAGTGGGGGAANGGGGGAGGGGCTAGTGGGAGGGGGGAGGGGCTAGTGGGGGAAAGGGGGGGAGGGGCTAGTGGTGGTGGGGGGAGGGCTAGTGGGGAGGGGGAGGGCTAGTGGGGGAAAGGGTCGGAGGGCTAGTGGTGGTGGGGGAGGGCTAGTGGGGAGGGGCTAGTGGTGGTGGGGGAGGGCTAGTGGGGGAGGGGCTAGTGGGGATAGGGTCGGAGGGGCTAGTGGTGGTGGGGGGAGGGCTAGTGGGGAGGGCTAGTGGTGGTGGGGGAGGGGCTAGTGGGGGAGGGGCTAGTGGGGGGAGGGGAGGAGGGGCTAGTGGTGGTGGGGGAGGGGCTCGTGGTGGTGGGGGGAGGGGCTCGTGGGGGGGGGGGCTCGAGGGGGGAGGGGGCTCGAGGGGGGGGGAGGGGCTCGTGGTGGGAGGGAGGGACTCGTGGGGGAAGGGCTAATGGGGGGGGAGGGGCTCGTGGTGGGGGGGGCTCGTGGTGGCGGGGGGGGGCTCGTGGGAGAATGGGAGGGCGGGGCTGATGGGGGGGGGGGCTCGTGGTGGTGGTGGAGGGAGGGGCTCGTGGGGAAGGGGAGCTGGGAAAAGAGAGGGGGAGGGGTGGTTGGGGGATCAGGGGAGGTCGTGGGTTCGATCCGTGACCCTGATGAGATGTTGACTACCTCGCCTGGTATGCAGGAGGTCGTGGGTTCGATCCNTGACCCTGATGAGATGTTAACTACCTCGCCTGGTACGCAGGAGGTCGTGGGTTCGATNCTGACCCTGAGATGTTAACTACCTCGCCTGGTACGCAGGAGGTCGTGGGTTCGATCCTGACCCTGATGAGATGTTAACTACCTCGCCTGGTACGCAGGAGGTCGTGGGTTCGATNCTGACCCGTGATGAGATGTTAACTACCTCGCCTGGTACGCAGGAGGTCGTGGGTTCGATCTGACCCTGATGAGATGTTAACTACCTCGCCTGGTACGCAGGAGGTCGTGGGTTCGACCCGTGACCCTGATGAGATGTTAACTACCTCGCCTGGTACACAGGTCGTGGTTCGATCGTGATGAGATGTTAACTACCTCGCCTGGTACGCAGGAGGTCGTGGGTTCGATCTGATGAGATGTTAACTACCTCGCCTGGTACACAGGTCGTGGGTTATCTGATGAGATGTTAACTACCTCGCCTGGTACACAGGAGGTCGTGGGTTCGATCGTGACCCTGACGAGATGTTGACTACCTCGCCCGGTCTACAGGAGGTCGTGGGTTTGATCCTGACCCTGATGAGATGTTAACTACCTCGCCTGGTACGCAAGAGGTCGTGGGTTCGATNCGTGACCCTGATGAGATGTTAACTACCTCGCCTGGTACACAGGAGGTTGTGGGTTCGATNCGTGACCCTGATGAGATGTTAACAACCTCGTCTGGTACACAGGAGGTCGTGGGTTCGATNCNTGACCCTGATGAGATGTTAACTACCTCGCCTGGTACACAGGAGGTCGTGGGTTCGATNCTGACCCTGAGATGTTAACTACCTCGCCTGGTACGCAGGAGGTCGTGGGTTCGATNCTGACCCTGATGAGATGTTAACTACCTCGCCTGGTACGCAGGTCGTGGGTTCGATCCTGACCCTGATGAGATGTTGACTACCTCGCCTGGTACACAGGAGGTCGTGGGTTCGATCCCAAGTGACCCTGATGAGATGTTGACTACCTCACCTGGTACACAGGAGGTCGTGGGTTCGATCCTGATGANTGGATGTTAACTACCTCGCCTGGTACGCAGGAGGTCATGGGTTCGATCCTGACCCGGATGAGATGTTGACTACCTCGCCTGGTACGCAGGAGGTCGTGGGTTCGATNCGTGACCCTGATGAGATGTTGACTACCTCGCCCGGTACGCAGGAGGTCGTGGGTTCGATCCTGACCCTGATGAGATGTTAACTACCTCGCCTGGTACACAGGAGGTCGTGGGTTCGATCCAAGTGACCCTGATGAGATGTTGACTACCTCACCTGGTACACAGGAGGTCGTGGGTTCGATCTGATGAGATGTTAACTACCTCGCCTGGTACGCAGGAGGTCGTGGGTTCGATCCTGACCCTGACGAGATGTTAACTACTTCGCCTGGTACACAGGAGGTCGTGGGTTCGATCCTGACCCTGATGAGATGTTAACTACCTCGCCTGGTACGCAGGAGGTCGTGGGTTTGATCCAAGTGACCCTGATGAGATGTTGACTACCTCGCCTGGTGCGCAGGAGGTCGTGGGTTCGATCTGACGAGATGTTAACTACCTCGCCCGGTACACAGGAGGTCGTGGGTTCGATCTGACGAGATGTTGACTACCTCGCCTGGTACGCAGGAGGTCGTGGGTTCGACCCCGACCTCTCATCCAGCAGTGGACAGATCCTGCCTGTGCGTGGGTCGACGTGGTGACGTCACCACGTACTTAACTGCCACGCCATGTCAACTCACGTCGGCATATCAATGACGTCATCACGTTCGTCATCTACGCTGTGCGTGCTCCCGGAACGTGTTGACGTCGGAATGTGAGTGACGTCATTACGTACGCTGACGGTCCTGTGCGTGTTGACGTCAGCGAGCTAGTGCGTCATCACGTACGCTGAGGCAGCCTTGTGCGTGATCCGAGCGCGTTGACGTCAGCATTTCGATGACGTCACCACGTACGCTGGCGGCGCCCGCGCGTGCCATCGAGTCGCGGTGTCATCATGCGGGGTGACGTCATCACGCACGGTCACGGGGTCGGTGCTTCACGTAGCCGCGTGTGTGACGTCACCGCGTGACTCTGTCTGCATCGGTAGTGGTGGTGGTAGTAGTGGTGGTGTGATGGTGGTAGTGGTGTGGTGGTAGTGGTGGTGGTGGTGGTGGTGGTGGTAGTGGTGGTGGTGGTAGTGGTGGTGGTGAGTCGGTGGTGGTGGTGGTGATGGTGTAGTGGGTGGTGGTNGTGGTGGTGGTAGTGGTGGTAGTGGTGGTGGTAGTGGTAGTGGTGGTAGTGGTGGTGGTGGTAGTGGTGGTGATAGTTGTGGTAGTGGTGGTGGTGATAGTGGTGGTGGTGGTAGTGGTGGGTGGTGGTGGTAGTGGTGGTAGTGTGGTGGTGGTGGTAGTGGTGGTGGTAGAGTGGTGGTGGTGGTAGTGGTGGTGGTAGTGGTAGTAGTAGTGGTGGTGGTGGTAGTGGTAGTAGTCATGGTGGTGGTAGTGGTGGTAGGGTGGTGGTAGTGGTGGTGGTGGTGATAGTGGTGATGGTGGTGGTGGTGAGTGGTGGTGGTGNTGGTAGTGTGGTGGTNGTGAGTGGTGGTGGTGGGTGGTGGGTGGTGGTGGTGTGGTAGTGGTAGTGGTGAGTAGTGGTGAGTAGTGGTGGTGGTAGTGGTGGTGGTGTGGTGGTAGTGGTGGTGGTGAGTAGTGGTATGGTGGTGNTAGTGGTGNTAGTGGTAGTGGTGGTGGTGNTAGTGGTGGTGAGTGGTGGTGGTAGTGGTGTGTAGTGGTGGTGGTANTGGTGTGAGTAGTGGTGGTGATAGTGGTGGTGGTAGTGGTGGTGACGGTANTGNTGGTGATAGTAGTGGTGGTAGTGGTGATATGGTGGTGGTAGTGGTGGTGGTGGTGGTGGTGGTAGTGGTGGTGNTAGTGGTGGTGGTGAGTAGTGGTGGTANTGGTGGTGNTAGTGGTGGTGGTGGTAGTGGTGGTGGTGGTAGTGGTGGTGGTAGTGGTGGTAGTGGTGGTATGTGGTGGTGATAGTGGTGGTAGTGGTGGTGGTAGTGGTGGTGGTGGTAGTGGTGGTGGTAGTGGTGGTGGTGGTNGTGGTGGTGATAGTGGTGGTAGTGGTGGTGGTAGTGGTGGTGGTGGTAGTGGTGGTGGTGATAGTGGTGGTAGTGGTGGTGGTAGTGGTGGTGGTAGTGGTGGTGGTGGTAGTGGTGGTGAGTAGTGGTGAGTGGTGGTGATAGTGGTGGTGATAGTGGTGGTGGTGGTGGTGGTAGTGGTGGTGGTAGTGGTGGTGGTGATAGTGGTGGTAGTGGTGGTAGTGGTGGTGGTAGTGGTGGTGGTGGTGAGTGGTGGTGATAGTGGTGGTAGTGGTGGTGGTAGTGGTGATAGTGGTGGTGGTGATAGTGGTGGTAGTGGTGGTGGTAGTGGTGGTAGTGGTAGTGATAGTGGTGGTAGTAGTAGTGGTGGTGATAGTGGTGGTAGTGGTGGTCGTGATAGTGGTGGTAGTGGTGGTAGTGGTGGTGGTAGTGGTGATAGTAGTGGTGGTGATAGTAGTGGTGGTAGTGGTGGTGTGTAGTGGTGGTAGTGTGTGGTGGGGTCACGGGTGCAACCGCAACAAACAAAAAACTAAACATGAACAAGAAAACATCTTAAAGTGACTATGTGACTAAGTGCAAACAGAAAATCCAAGAAAAGACGGCAAAATATTGCAGAAAAAAAACACCGTACACCAACGCTGTGTGCAAAAATCCCAGTGGGATGCAAGTCAAACAACAACGACAACCACAAGACAACTTAGATTAAGCCCATCAGTCTAACTCCGTACTACAACACACAAACAAACATGGCCAAACCAAAAAACTTTTCGAAATCACCAAAATAAAGCCATGAAAGCAATGAAACAGTGATCATAGGAACTGTGACGGAATTTTCACAATAAACGACACAAACAACATGTACCACCAAAACTCTGCAGCCATAGCAGGAGCATCAGTCGGAGTATCAACAATTTTCAATGCACCTTTAAGATCAGCGCACTAAATCAAAACACAGATCATACTTTGCAGCGGTCATCCGGAGCGAACGTTTTCTTTTAAGCCACTGAATAGCAGTGGCAGCTAGGGGTGTACAACTCATCTAGATCTCATAGGTAGTGATTCAAGTTGCAGTTGATTGGCAACAGCATTCCAGAGCTTGGGGGCATCAATAGCAAAGGCCCTTCTTCCAGTATTTGTACGGCAATAGGTAATGTGAAGCTGGTAAATGAGCTTGTGACATAGAGACCCACAGTAGGTCAGTGGGGCATTAGCTGTTAAAATAAAAATAGTTTAATAGTTTAGTGATTTTCGATTTAAAGCTTTCGTGACTGCAGGGATTCATCTTCTTGGTTCTTTCGGTAAAGTCGCGTTGCTGCTAATCCTATATAATACACGGGCATAATATGACTTTGAGACCGCCCCCCCCACCTACGCATTCCACAAGTAGTGACTAATCCCATATCTTCATTTTCCATAAATATGCTAAATTCATCTGTTGATATGCACATTTATTTGTCAAGGCGCCCTTCCTCCACTAACCCAGCTTAAATATACGCTGCCAAGCTTGGTGGTGCTCATTCGGACGCTGTCTTTCCGACAGACCTGTTCATTCAGACGCTGTCTTTCCGACAGACCTGTTCATTCGGACGCTGTCTTTCCGACAGACCTGTTCATTCGGACGCTGTCTTTCCGACAGACCTGTTCATTCAGATGCTGTCTTTCCGACACCTGTTCATTCAGACGCTGTCTTTCCGACAGACCTGTTCATTCAGACGCTGTCTTTCCGACAGACCTGTTCATTCGGACGCTGTCTTTCCGACAGACCTGTTCATTCGGACGCTGTCTTTCCGACAGACCTGTTCATTCAGATGCTGTCTTTCCGACACCTGTTCATTCAGACGCTGTCTTTCCGACAGACCTGTTCATTCAGACGCTGTCTTTCCGACAGACCTGTTCATTCAGACGCTGTCTTTCCGACAGACCTGTTCATTCAGACGCTGTCTTTCCGACAGACCTGTTCATTCAGACGCTGTCTTTCCGACAGACCTGTTCTTCACCTGAGGACGGCTGCTTGCGTTGTAGCCGAAACATCGTGAGAATTATTTTATTATGTTTTATTTGTATTATTTATTTCCATTCTACGTGACTTTACCGAAAGAACCAAGAAGATGAATCCCTGCAGTCACGAAAGCTTTAAATCGAAAAAAAGAGATGATGATGTTAATGATGTTGATGATGTTGATGATGATGTTGATGTTAATGATGATGATGTTGATGTGAATGACGCTGTCTTCACGACAGACCTGTTGCGTTGTGGCCGAAACGTCGTGAGAATTGTATTTTATTATTTTTATTATGTATTATTTCCCTTCTACGTGACTTTACCGAAAGAACCAAGAAGATGAGTTTAGTGATTTGTTTACATGCCCTATACTTTGCACGCCTATTGTGCGTTCGCGTTTGTTGTTGTTGTTGTTGTCTTGATGTTGTGACCACCCCTGTGCCTCCTGAACCTGAACATCTGTGACAGCAAAGAGCTTTATAGCTCTTGGGATTCATTCCTGCAATGATACATATTTCTGATTCGGATCGATTATTGGACTACGGCTGGGCTTACATCCAATAGCATCTCGAGTGCTATACCTAACAAATCAAACTGAAACTGTGTCGTTTTAAATTAAAAACTTATAATTATTGCAGGGCAGCTGAGGTCGCAATCGGGTACCCGATGCCCGTACCCTACCCGATACCCGGCTACCCGTACCGGCCGGGTACGGGTAGGCCGTGAGTCACTGGTGAGTCACCGTTTGTCACTCATTTCGGGTAGGGTACGGGTAGGGAACGGGAACCTGTACCAGACGGGTACGGTAGACCGTGAGTCACTGGTGAGTAAATGTGTGTCACTCATTTCCCAACGTCTTGTCTCTTCTCACAATTCAAGTTCCTAGAATCAACCCACCCGTGCCTGCAACGTGGCTTCATCCCAGAGGTCTCAATCGGGTACCCGATACCCGTACCCTACCCGGCCGGGTACGGGTAGGATACGGGTACGGCCGGTACGGGTACCGGTTTGCGACCCTGATGCGGCCGGGTACGGGTAGGCCGTGAGTCACTGGTGAGTCACGTCTGTCACTCATTTCGGGTAGGGTACGGGTAGGGTACGGGTAGGGTACGGGTAGGGTACGGGTAGGGTACGGGTAGGTTACGGGTANGGGTACGGGTAGGCCGTGAGTCACTGGTGACTAACTGTTTGTCACTCATTTCCCAACGTCTTGTCTCCTCTCACAATTCAAGTTCCTAGAATCAACCCACCCGCGCCTGCAACGTGGCTTCATCCCAGAGGTCTCAACCGGGTACCCGATACCCGTACCCTACCCGGCCGGGTACGGGTAGGGTACGGGTACGGCCGGGTACGGGTAGGATACGGGTACGGCCGGGTACGGCCGGGTACGGGTACGGGTAGGGTACGGGTACGGGTACGGCCGGGAACGGGTACCCGTTTGCGACCCTGGTGTGGCCGGGTACGGGTAAGGAATCAATTTTCACACTTAAATTCTAACTTAGCGATGTTTGAAATACGTAATCGACCAGGCTGTGCGTTAATTGTGTGTTGACCGACTCTCTGTGTCGTTTCACATAACATTTCGATACTTTGCTAGGTTATTTAATTTAGTGTGTTCTGTCTCCCTCCAAGCCTGCGTACTATACTACGCGTCCTTCGTACTCATTGACATGTAAATGTTTTCTCTAACCCCTCCCTCTCGCTGCCTCCGCCCCCCTCTGTCTATTTAAGGCCACGCCACAGAGATGATCACCCCTCTCTGTGCCTGTGTCACTCTCTCTCTGTGTATCTCTGTGATGTCTGTCTGCTTATATGTCTGTAGTTTTCTGGTTAGATTTTTGTCGCTATTTCATTTATAGCTGATGATGATGTTTGCTTGTGTTGCAATCGAAACGTCGTAGTATGCTATTATTTAATTTATTATTTTATCTTGATACGTCACTTTACCGAAAGAACCAAAGAGTATTTCCTGCAGTCACGAACGCTCCAAAATTAAGATTGAATCAAAACCCGTTAGCGACCTCTGCAGGTAAGTCTGCAAGGTACGAAATCTAATAGCCTCTCCACCCCCTATACTTATCGCTGTTGTGAAATCAAATTACATATCCTTGGTGCTTTCGGTAAAGTCACGTAGAAGGGAAATAATAAAATAATAAAAATAATAAAAATAAGAAATACAATTCTCTACGTTATTGCAACAAAGCAACATACATCAGGTTTATTTTTATTATTTATTATTTACCTTCTACGTGACTTTACCAAAATAACCAATAATATGAATCCCTGCAGTCACGAAAGCTTAAATCAAAATTTTCTAATTTAAGCTTTAGAAACTGCCTATCCGCGTACGTAATCTAATAATTCACATCCTATCTCATCAATGTTACGAAATCAAATTACATGTTCCGGCGATCAGCCAATGGGGAGAGCGCATCTAGTTACATCAGCTGTTGAGTAACTAACCTATCCGCTGTACGTAATCTAATAACCTCCTCACGTCCTATACTCATCAATGTTACGAAATCAAATACATGTTCCGGCGATCAGCCAATGGGAGTGAACATCAGCTGTTGAGTAACTGCCTATCCGATGTAGGTAATCTAACAGCCACCCCACGCCCTATACTTATCTCTGTTAGGAAATCAACAGCCAATGGGAGGGCGCGCCTAGTCACATCGGCCCCATCCGCTGTACGTTATCTGATATGACCACCACGTCCCATACCTATTACTGTTAGCAAATCAACAGCCAATGGGAGGGCGCCTTTCAGACGAAGGGGTGACGTCACGGCTCGCGCAGCCAATCAGGAGGCGCCGTCTCGCGCGAGCTTCTCTCTGTGCGGAGACTCGGGTTTTAAAAGATGGCGGCGTCCTTGAGGGTCTACGGGTCTCTCCGCTCGGGCCTCCGCGGAGGGAAATCTTTGTCGGCATTCAACCTCCAGGTGAGGAAGGGGGGCAGAGGTGATGTCGAGGGTTTGTTTTTGAAATCTCCGTGGTCGATTTGGTGGGGTGGTGGCAACGGCGGTGGTTATAAAACAGCCGCGACCTTTGAGACTAGGCCCCCGTTGGCTCAGCATTGGCGGTGATAGTGGAGTGTCTGTTATGATTTGACGTTTTTCGTAACTTCGGGAATCCACACTCTTTTGGGTTATTTAAATAAAGTCACGTCAGGTAGAAGAATCTATTTTATACCTACGTGACCTTACCGAAAGAAGTAATGTTAATGAATGTCGTTATATTATTGATTCTTTCGGTAAAGTCACGTAGAAGGGAAATAATATAATAAAAAAATATTTTTATTTTATTTTATTATTTCCCTTCTACGTGATGACTTACTGAAAGAACCAAGAATATGAATCCCTGCTGCAGTCACGAAAGCTTTAAATCAAAATGTAATGTCGTTCTGTTTACACAAGGTTACGTAACTTCACGTTCGACTAGGCAGATGTTACGTTATAGAAACATAACTTATAACATAATCACGACGTTACGTAGACACACAAACTTAATGTTTGACAAGACTAAGGTTGTGTCTACATAACGTAGTGATTGTGTGTTACATTTCTATAACGTAATGTTGGTATCTTACAACGTTACATTTCTATAAAGTAATGTTTGTATCTTTACAATATTAGTATGTTACAAGGTTATTGTATAACTTAATGTTGGTATGTAACAAGGTTATTGTATAACTTAATGTTGGTATGTAACAAGGTTATTGTATAACTTAATGTTGGTATGTAACAAGGTTATTGTATAACTTAGTGTGGAATGTTACAAGGTTATTGTATAACTAGTGTTGGAATGTACAAGGTTATTGTATAACTTAGTGTGGTATGTAACAAGGTTATTGCATAACTTAGTGTTGGTATGTAACAAGGTTATTGCGTAACTTAGTGTTGGAATGTAACAAGGTTATTGTATAACTTAGTGTTGGAATGTTATAATGTATATATATAGAAAGAGATGCCCAGACCCAGGGCTCGAACCCAGGTTCTCAGTGTCTCCGACACAGTCATTATGAACCCCCTGAGAGAGACACCCACACCCAGGGCTTGAACCCAGAATCTCAGTAGTGTCTCCGATATGGCTATCGTGAATCCCCTGAGAGAGAAAGAGAGACACCCAGACCCAGGGCTTAAACCCAGAATCTCAGTAGTGTCTCCGATAGGCTATCGTGAATCCCTGAGAGAGAAAGAGAGACACCCAGACCCAGGGCTTGAACCCAGAATCTCAGTAGTGTCTCCGATATGGCTATCGTGAATCCCCTGAGAGAGAAAGAGAGACACCCAGACCCAGGGCTTGAACCCAGGATCTTAGTGCGCCGACACGGCCATTGTGAACCCCCTGAGAGAGGGAGAGAGACCCAGGGCTTGAACCCAGGATCTCAGTGTCTCCGACACGGTCATTGTGAACCCCTGAGAGAGAGAGAGAGACCAGGTTTGAACCCAGGATCTCAGTGTCTCCGACACGGTCATTGTGAACCCCTGAGAGAGAGAGACCCAGGGCTTGAACCCAGTATCTCAGTAGTGTCTCCGACACGGTC